>NDGM011172699.1:0-14098 GCA_002564305.1 Octomys mimax | reverse complement strand
TTCTCTGATTTTTGATCTGCAAACTTAGGTTGTTAACCCTCCAGAAGAGAAGCTTATTGTTATCACCCTACAACCTAGGCTGTTGAGCTTACCCTCACTATCTTCCGACTACTTTTGTTCTTTTCAGGCTAACTAAGATTCATTTTTCCCAGGCCTTCCCAGTATAGAGTCTGCAGGCTCATTCTGTAGCACACACAGCAGGATGAGAAAGACAAGGCAAATCCAGGGGCAGCCTGGCCCATAATTAGAGAGTTCCAAATCTTTAATTCTCCATTTGCCAGTTTAAGACCTGTTTTATAAAAATAATTGGCCTTCAATCTTCACTGTATTCATAGCATAATAAATCGTAAAAAGAAACTGAGAAGTACTAGGCACATAAAGGATTTAGGAAAACATTGTTTAATTAGTGAAAATTTTATTTTAGCCCAAAGACTAAGAGCAAGCCCATGAGGGGTCCAAAGTCATGAATAGTTATAAGATGCAACACCAACATACTCTTGTTCCCATAAAGGCTCTGCACTCATCTGCAACATCCCTTATCTAAAAGAACAGGCCCATTATAATCAAAATTTGGGGAATCCAGAGGAAACCTACAACTTGCCACTCCAGAAATTCTCATAGTTGTGCAGCTACTCACAAGTCTGCATTGTAACTATCAATTTCAAGAAACTGCTTTTTAAGACTTAAAATCCTGTGATTAAAAAATCTGAGACTTCATGGGCCTTGCCGTTTCTGTTGACTTTATTCACTGGGAAGAGAATATCTTCTAATCTATCTCCATGACATTAGGAACATCAGGAACATCTGCCTTGCTGCAAATCTAATCGAACTGATAAATGGAAATTTCCAAACTTGCTGACTGTCCTTAAATCAGGCTTATCACTAGAAAAAATAAAAACATTAAGCAAACAACCATATATCTATTTTTTACCCTCAATAGTGCAACATTGAGAAAGTGAAAAGTGAAGCTGATTTGCAGAGAAATGGATTAACTAACAAAATAATTGTAAAGGCAAAGCACACAATGGACTTGGTTATTCCGTGTTCCATTGTACTTTGTACAGCATTACATTCTGTTGGAGCTACTAAGCTGTGAGATGATTCATTTAGAAGTCAAGTTCCAAGTAAAAATAATGGTATTGGGAAGATGTGGTACAGAGCTCTACAATGAGAAATATTCAATCAATAATTTTGGTTAGGATAATTAGATGTTATTTGCTTGCTAAAAATATGAGTAGAAAATAGACATAGTAAGAAATAGGTGTGCCCCCTATGTATTTAAAATTGTTAGAGGAAAAAATCTAGATCATATTTAGCTATTACATGGTAAAAATGACTCAGACTTGGGCCAGCAAAATAGCTCAGCAGACTAAGCACGTGCTTTGGCAAGCACCAGGACCAAGGTTCGATTTCTGGTCCTGCATGCCACACCTGCCTGGCCCCAAGTGCACTGAGCCAGTGATCAAGTTTGGGTGTGCTAGTGTACACCTATAATCCCAGCACTAGAGAGGCTTAAAAGAGAAGGATCACTATCAGTCCAAGCTGCGTACCAAATACCTAAAAATGAAAAAAAAAAAAATATTCAGACTTTGGGATCGTCTAGACCAAAATTCCAAGTCCAGTCTTTTGGTTACTGTCTATAAACTCGAATTCAATTCCTGATTTTTCCTTTTAAATTGGAAGGATATGCCCACCTCCCTGATTGCAAAGATTATTCATAAATAAGTAATATAATGTATCTACATGTGTTTGACTTATCAATAATTCTAAAGGCACCTATAGTTAAATTTGATGATAATATAATAACCAGTGATAATAATAGAGGTTTATTTAAGTTCAGTAAAAAAGAAATTTTCTAAGATTTACATCATCTCTAAATCAAATCCATTAGATTACTTAACATGAGAGGATAACTTCCTCATCATTAAAAGCCTTCAGGCACAACTAAGTGACCTTTATCCAGGCATAATAAGTAGGGAATTAGCTATGAAACGTAAATTATAATATTTAAATGCTAAGTTTCTGTGATGCCTTGAGATTTCTGATATATTTTGAAACAATGAGCACAATTTTTCTGATTATTCTTGAAAAGCAAAGATAATGACTTTAGACAGCAGAAAATTTGTCACAAGACATTGACTTTAGCTTAAATGGTAACTTTACATGTCTAAAAGATTAGTATTCAGATTCATGATTTCTTTTTTATCTACCAATAGACTTTAGATAAATAAAAAGCTCTAAATGTTCCCTGGCTCCTGGCTCCAAGCTGTCTGTTTAAATAGCTCTCACTGTCCAACTTCATTTTCTTCTCTCCTGTGTAAAAGTAGACATGACAAAGGTACTTTAAGCACACACTGTTGATCCACCTTAAAAAACAAATCCATTTGGTCCAATTCATCAGAATATCCCTTTGAAATTTTCTCTGACTTCCTCTCAGTGTCTCATTTGGCTAAAGTTTTCACTCTCCTTCCTTTTTAACCCTTCAGAGAAAGGAGAGTAAAACAATCCTTTTTTGTCTCATGTGCAGTTTTCTTTTCCTCTCAGGAGACTCACTAGCACTAGCAAGGATTACCTGGGGTCTCTTAAGGCAATTTCCCTACAAGACTATTCTATCATCTCTGGAACCCTCTTATCACCCACAAAAATGTAGCTTTGTTCCTTGCATTGTAATATAATTCCTTGTGTCACACTTTATCTGATGTAGAGAAAAGCAAAATCTGGAGGGACAGAGACATAAACTTGTAGAATTTCCATGGAAGAGGCCTCAGGATCTTGGTTGAAATCCTTAAAAATGTATGCAAAATTTCACTGTAGTTTGAACTTGACTGATGAAAATCTATAACTTCATTGGATTTTTAAAATTCTGTATATGATATAAATAGGCTAAGAATCATGGTCTTATAGGAAGGAATATAACAGGAAGCAATATTTTTATTGCTATGACAAAAATCCCTGAGATAAACAACTTTGAGGAGAAAAATTTTATTTTGGTTCGTGGTTTCAGAGGTTTCAGCTCACCATCAGCTGGCTCCCTTGCTTTTAGGCCTGTGATGAGGCAGAAATATCATGGCAGAAGAATTTTATGTAGGAAAGTTGATGATAGCCAAGAAGCAGAGAAAGTGAAAGAGCCAGAGAGGATGGGGTTGAGAAAAAGATAGAATCCCCAAAGGCATGTCCTCATGACCTTCAGCTGGACCATACCTCCAAAGTTTCCATCATCTCCCAATAATGCCATCAAAGGAACCCACTAGTGCCGTGACCCACTGAAAAAGTTAGAGCCCTCATGATCTGATCACCTTACGCACATAAACATTTTGGGAAACATTTCAGATACAAACTATATACAGAACTCATAATCCACATAGAAAAGGATAAATAGTATAACTCAAAATGAGGAGAATATATGACCAGACATTTTTCCATGTTGCTTCTGTGGCCAAACGGAATTTCTACTCCACCTTAATCTTGTTTATCTTATAAGAAGACATGGATGTGTGTAGGCCAGAGATCTTTCTTCAGATGAGATAGCAAAACTTATGTCTAAGATGATTGTCAGAAAGACCACCAGACAATTTCTGACTTTATAATAATCCCATGTTCATGCTAAATGCACACACCCCAGCACTATGACAGTTGACATGATGATAACAGGAAACACCCTAAAAGGAGTTAAAGATCCCCACAAATCCCACAAAATCTCTATTTCCACAAAATACATAATGCTCTTCCCTTTCTTATTCTTTCCTTCCCTCTCATACATTAAAACCTCCAATAGGAGGCAGAGAAGCCAATTTGGGAGTTGTGCTCCCTATTTATTCTTTTGGTTTTTCGTTCCCCTTTTTTTTGGCCAAAAATAAGCCTTCCTTCACTACTTAGTTGGGGCTTGGTTTTGTTTATTGGTTTCACAATTCTGAGAGGAGAAAAAGGACCCAGGTGGAGTGAAATTTGGTCACAGTTACACAACATCAACAAATGCATGCAAAGATAATCAACTTTTGAGGTCATTGCAGGAAAGCAAATCAAAACTGCTATACTTCATGCTCACTAGGTCCTAAGATATTAAGACAGATAATAAACAATGTTTATACAGAAATAGAGGAAATGGAAGGAGATTGACCACAGATTATTACTACATATAGAATGCAATACATTAACCATATTACAAAATGGGCACCAAAGAGCACTCCAATGCTGCAAACGCAATAACATCTTCTGGAACCCAGGCCAGAATTCAGTATCAGTGAGAAAATCATAGGTATGACATCACTGACAAATAGTGGAGCTGTGACATTTGCTATCTTTTCCAATCACACAGCAAACCCATGGTATCTTTTTCCATGGTGCTGCCACGGAAATGCCACAGCCTCTTTTCCAGTTTTTAATCTTTGACTGAAATCTTCCTCATTACTCTAAGTGATATTCATACAGTTTCCTACTTACCAAAGAAAATGTTCACTTGAAAAATGGTATGAATGTATTGCTAAAAATATTGGTTTATTTTATCAAAATGGCGATATCATGGACCAAACAGCCAGGTGACCCAGTGCTTCAATTATTTATTGCTGTGTAACAAGATGACCTACAGCTTAGTGGTTTAAAATAACTATTCCATTTTGCTCCTACTTTTGTAGGTCAGGGATCTGAAAAGGGCTCAGCAAAGAGCTTCATCTCTAATCCATGTGTCAGGGGGTTAGAGTGACAGGGGTTAGAAGATTCACCTCCAAAACAGATTACCAGTATGAGTGACAGCCCAGTGTCATTCTCTCTCCCCTGCTCTCTCTCCCTTTCTCTCCTTTGCTCTCTCCCTACCCTCACCTGTCTCTCTCCAAAGTGTATCATCATTTGGGTTATGCTTGGGCATCTCATAGCACTGTGACTTTCAGAAATATGTGTTTCATTCATTATACTCTCTCCCAAGAGAGAAAGCAGTAGCTGACAGATCATTTAAGAGCTATGCTCAGAACTGGCACAATGTCACTTGTGCTATATTCTATTAATGAAAGAATTCACAGAGCCTGCCCTGATGCAAGCAAGATGAGATAGTATTTCAACTCTTGCTGGAGGACTGCCAAGGTCACAGAGCAGTGGACCATGCCCAGAGGAGCCATGACGGCAGCTGTCTTTGGAGATGACAGTCAGCACACTCAGGTACTTACTCTCCTTAGCAACTGTTCCACCAGCCTTGTACAGTATTCCCTGGGATGGGTCTCTGCAGTCAGACAATGCAGAAATTGGACCAGGGTCATCCTTAGATGCTTTGGGTTGCAAGGAACAGAGCCTACTCAACTGCCTTAAGAAAACCAGAGTTGTTCTAAATGAACACAATAGATTTCCACTAAAGCAAGCAAGAGTTTAAGCATTAGCTACACCCCCCTGGCCTCCTGGAATGTTTTCAATATGTGTGAGAGTGTATGTCCTCATAAAACCTACTGGATCATGTTGTCCTAGCCTTTCCTTACAGGTACGCTCTCTAAACTTTTATTAGGCCTATCCGTTTTAACTCTAGTTAAACACATCCTCATTCATTAGTTCCAGATTAACATTCCATTGAAAATCAATTACAACCTCCAACTTTTTGGTCGGTCACATCTTTGAGCTGTAGCCAGTTACATGGGACTTCATACTCCAACAATTAGCTGCTCTTTTGTCAGTTCCACCTTTTGTCTAATCAGCTGTGGTAGTGAGGGTGTGGGAAGGTGAGTGTTGGAGACAAAGATGGTGTCACTTGGTAAATAAATAATAAAAGGCCATCTAGAAGCCAGGATGATCATGAGTAATGCAACTAAATAATCCTTAAAGTCATTCCAGCTGCAAGAGTCTATGGATTTTTGTAAAGGTAATTTCCATTAGTTTGTGCAGTAACACAATAGCCTGCTCCTTCCACAATGCCTCTCCGAGTGTTCAAAAAAAGAGGAGCCACTGAGCAGTTTCCATTCCCTCGAGAGAAGAAAGAGTACTTTGGGGACCCGGCCTAGTTTCCTATAGCCATTCTATTATCCCAGCTGTATCTGTGGTTTCTATTAACCCTCTGTGCTATTGATCAGTCTGGTCACAATGAAAGAGCTTTATTGAATTCCAAGTAATGGAAACTCATTACATGGCCTAGATAATTAATTACCAATTCTTTCCTTTTAGTGAAATTGAAACTGGCTGTGGAGAACAAGCTGAGTGCCTCCAGTAATGCAGCCTATTTGAAGGTTTATTTAATGCCTGGGAGGAGCTCTCTCCACTGGCCTTGGAGATGTGTTTGATGTACTACAGGCCCTTGATACAACCTGAGCATTTTCCTTTAAAATAAACCATCTTTTCAAAGAGGATCAATTGAAAGGAGGAGGCACTTTAGCCATACAATGTAAAAAATCAAAACAAAAACATAAATCATATAAAGGTGCAAAAGTAAGGCATCACTTCACTGGCACTTTTAAATCAGGTCACCAAAATATTTTTGCAAAGCACTGAATACGTCAGGTATAGGAAATAGGCTTCATGTCTTCCAATTTTCCCTCTATTCTCCTGGCTCTGTAACCTGCTAGGTACCCTGCTAATGTGATTTTCAAAGAAAACATAGTTGCTATGCAATAGTAATAACATCAGCATCAAAAGGGAATAAAAAGCAAGCTGATGATAGTTACTAATAATAGTTGGCACTGATTGAATGCCTACTCTGCCCTGGGCACCTGGCTAGTTTGTCTACATATGGTTGGCCATTCCTATCAGAGGTCCTATACCCATGAATTCAAACCACCATGAGTCAAATCTGTCTCTATTGAACATATGCAGATTTATTTTTCTTGTCAGTATCCCCTAAGCAATATAGCATATCAATTATTTACATAATACTTGCATTGTATTAGGTAGTATGAGTAATCCCATAAATGTGAAGGAGGTTGTACATAGGATGCAAATGCTATGCTACTTTATATAAAGGACTAGAGCATCCACAGATTTTGTTATCTGTGGGGGGTGGGGTTTCTGAAACAGATCCCCTGTGGAGACTGGACCATGACTCCATAATGTGTCATTTGATCCTCTCAACTCTGCAATACCAGTTATATCAAAACTACTTCGAAGGCGAAGATAAAGAAGTCAATCAAATTGCTGAAAGTCAATGACTATAATTCTATAAATTCAAACTTAGGTCTGCTTGACTGATAAAGCCTGCTCTAGCCATTGTGTCATGGTTTCTTTCCACATACCTGTTTGATAAAAAGACAAATCATTTCCAAAAGTAATTTACAGGAAACATAAGTTAAACTAGTTTATGAAAAGATAAAAGTACAACACAAAAAAGACAACTGTGTCTGACATCAAAGCACAGAAGGAAACAATTATTTTTGTCAACATCTAGTCTAATCTTATGACTACTGTCAGCATTGTGTGACATTATAGTAATTTCTTTTGCTAAAATTGGCACATTGAAACCTTCATGGCTAGTGAAGGCCTAAAGCATTGGATAGACTTCCAAAGGCTTATTCAAACTTCCGTGTTACAAGAGGCAAGATATGTATAATTTCAAGTACACAGAACAGGCTTGAATTCAATTCCTTCCAAAAGAAACACAACTTAGACTCCAAGAAACAATGAACTAATCTTGATGTTCTTTAACTTTTTTTAGTACCAAATGGTATAACCATGGTATTCAGAGCATTTACACATAGTATGCTTTCTACTATCTGCCACACAGACATACATCTGCAGCCACCTGTTAAATTCTTTCATCACTTTGACTATACTTTGTAACTAAACTTGCTTTATGTCAGTTGTACTAGCTATAGCAATTATGCAGTTTAATTTATTATTACATAAACTGGTGAAATAGGACAGTTAAAACAAGTTATATGTCATACTCTTAAAAGATAAAAGAAGATCAAATGCTTTATAATAGTTGAACACTGATTAAAATATTGCAGTTAAGGAGAATGTGAGACAACAATTAAGGTTTAAAGATTTTATGAAAAATGTAATTATTCTGTACTTACATTATTTCACAAGTTACTCCTAAGAGATTGCTACATTTTAAAGAAAATTAGAACGGACTCATGATATATGCTCATGATTTATACCTAGCAGTCAAACTATGCTTTGATGGTGAAGTGGAAAAATATTTAAATACTGTGTGAGGAGAGAGAGAACTGCATCTAGAAGGAAAGGAGCTCTTATGGAAAGATGGAGCCAGTGGCAGGGAATGAGGAGAGTGAGACACTGACAGGATGTCAGTGATGCTCAAAGTCTCTGTGTGATCTGATTTTCAGAGGTTGGAGTGACAGGGGCAGAAGCTGGCAGAACAGTTCTTGAGGGACAGGGGCATGTAGTCTTGATGTAGCAGGATTCAGGAGGAAAGAACTGTATTGCGGGATGGGAAAGGATAGCAGCAAGATCCGGAGCTCGATCTGCATATAGTGCAGAGTATGAGAATATTATTACGCAAGCCCACTAGAAATCCTGAAATCTGAGAGAAGACTATTCCAGGTAAAGAAAATTCCAAGTGCAAATGCTCTGGAAAAAAAACTATGCTTGATATGTTTGAGTAACTCAAAGAAGCCCGGGTGTCTAGAGCTGTCTGAGGAAGCAGTGAGTAGTGACAGGTAGGATCAGAGCAGCACTGGCACAGTACTTTCCAGGCCACTTTTACTCTGCACCTGGGCATACTAAGTACAGGACAAGTTGGTGACTGATCCATGAGTCTCAAATCAAAACGAGACACACACAGCAAGTAAATTCCATGATTCATTTCTAGGAACTTTGTAGAACAGGCACTACTAATTGAAAGGGATAAAAGTCTAAATAGAGGAAAGGGAATTACTGATAGGGAAAGCATATGGGAACACTGTGGAGAGGATATAGGTAAGAGTTCCAATGGTGCACATCTATGAAAAATTATGGGTATCTGCACTCAGGTTTGACTATTTTTCTGTATCTATTGCATACTTTAGTTTATAAGAATACAAGGGTATATGTAGGGATCAAATAAAACATTCCAAGTCCAGTACATTGTTCATGAAGATGCAAGAAAAGCAGTCCCTAATTCAGCATTAATGTTTGTTTTGGTTCTGTTTTCCATCCAGAATACTCGATTCTCGGTTCTTTATGAATGCATGGAATTATCCTTGAATGTATGAAGTCAATTCTCCTGGCTGTCCCCAGAAATTTCTTTACATTTGTGTAATGCCATTGCCAATCCCTGGCTTTTTACCCCAAACTTAACCATTGTCCACAATGTTAGTTGAACTTACATTTTTGGAATTAACATATAACACATTATTCATGACCTTTTATAAGATAATCAACACAAACTTCTCTACCACTACATACCCTGTCCAGGCAACTAATATTCTAGCTTTCATTACCATAAATTAGTCCTGTTTGACATTAAGGTTTGTGTTTTTGAACTTATAGAATAAGTATTATATAATTTTGGACTTTTGTATTACTTGGCTTTCTCTAAATGTAAGCAATATCGGAATTAATCTATAAATCTAAAAGGTTCATTTTGGCTCACGCTTTCAGGGACTTCTGTCTGCTACTGGTTGAACCCACAATTTTCAGGTCCTCAGCAGGGCAGTACATTTATATCAGATAAGATCCAGATGTGCTCAGATGTGCTCCTTAAATAACAAAATACTTAAGATTTTTTTTTAGAAAATATCTTTCTGATCCACTCAAGGATGGCTTGACACTGAAATGGGCACATGCATAAGAAGACAGCTCATCCAAAAGACCTTCTGATGTCACAAGCTAAACACCTGAAAACCCATGACAATTCCCCTCAAGGAAGAACATGAAATCCATGAAGAAACATAATTGACCATCTACGCCTGCATAAAAACCCCCACAAGTTCCTCTTCTTATCACCTATCCAGTCAAATAGAAGCTTCTCACCTCTCCTTGCCTACAAATTCCCTAGCAATCAACCAATCAGAAAGGCAAGTCTGAGCTTGTTTTCTACTCTTGCTCTTGGTCTGTTGATCTCATCTTGCAATAAAGCTCTTTAGTTTTTGCAAAAACTGGTGCCATGGTATTGACCTGTATCCACATTGATCAACAAGCCCTTGCTTGTTCCGAAAATTATTGTTGCAGTATTTAGCAGAACAAAACTACTCGCTTTACAGCACAAATTAAGAGAATGAAGAGGGATTCAGGGTCTCACAGAATCTTTGAGGACACACAATGAATAACCGAAAGACCTCCTACAGGTCTCATCTCTTTAAAGTTCTACAGGGACAGGGAGATAGGTCAGCAGCATAAGTGCCTGACTGGCAAATGCAAGGTCTGGAGCTTGATCCTTGGTGCCACATTAAAAAAAAAAGCTCTACAACCTCCCAAGAGTGGGAAACCGGGTACCAAGCCTTTAATACATGAGTTCTGGAGGATATTTGCAGAACTGTGTCAGTTTTCTTTCATTTAACATAACGGCCTTGAAAAATGTTAGTCTGACATATTCAAGCATAAATATAACTTCAGAAAACTGAAAATAGAGGGGACTCATGATCAAACTCAGTTCCAACTACTAGTTACTTAGGAGGTCCTGGAGCCCTGGCTCCAGTTGCTAATGGTGGCGACAGGTCCACTCCAGTGATGGAACAAGATACTTGAAAGTCTGGCACAGGCAGTAGGTAAACATGGCAATGAGAAGCTTGAGAGAAGGAACAGTCAAAAAGGCAGAGAAAACCGTGCCAAAAGGCAGTGATGGCAATCTAATAATCAGGTAGACCGCTGCAAGGGGAACCCAAGACAAGTGGGCCTGAGAAGAAAGACATATACAGCCAGTAGACCATGTAGGGTAACAGACAGAGCACGTTGCTATAGGACCACAGCGAAGTAGAGCAATTAGCCACGTGCTCAGGGAAAAGAATCACAGGGGGCAAGCGGACCGGCAACAAGTCTGATTTTATATCACGTTTCCAAGTGCTATGACTCCAAATCTTTGGCCTGTGATTGGGATCAGTCTGTTCTGTTTCATCAAGAAGAGGGACAGAGGGCGAAGCATCTTAAACAAGGTCAAAAATCAACTTTGCTTTCCATAGTGTGGAATCTGATAACAAAATTTGCTAGCAGGTTTTGATTGACAAAGAGATGTCTAAAGCCAAAGTAAAAAACAGCAATGTCAAGTCAAAGAAATCTCAGTAGAGAAAAAGAAAAATAGCTCCCATGGTCAATAGAGGCAGCCAACAGTTGTCACGCTCTTGCCATTTTTTTCACCACTCTACACTGAAGTGTAGCAACTAATGCAGAGACACGCAGCTAGAGCGCCGACCGTGTGGCTGGGAACACAGATCCCTCCATCCCCAGAGCTCCCTCTGTGCACAGTCACAGGAACAGTTTTGATATGAAACATTAAGTTCTCCCAGAGGTGTTTGTTTCTTCTTGTGGACACAAGAGATATTCTAGCTGAATATATTTTCCCTGTTATTTTTGTCTATTGCTAAGGAAAAATTTGGTTAAATCTAAAATATTTACTCCTCAACATTCTCTATTTTTGTATCTTAGACCTATCACTAGTTTCACTTTATTCCCCAATCTTCCTTTTTTATATCAACTTACCCACATTTCCCCAAAATATCACAGGTACACAGATGCATGATAGATAGATAGATAGATAGATAGATAGATAGATAGATAGATAGAGATAGAGCTATTAGAATAAGAAGTGACAGAATCTATATATAGTTAAATTCTGGGAGCCAGACAAATAGCTCAGCAGTTAAAACACCTGCAAGCAGGCACAGTGACTGGAGGCCCAATCCCCCGGCCTGCCATGCCGGCCCCCACCCTCGGGGCACGCTGAGCCTGGGCATGGTGGCACACGCCTGTAATCCCAGCTGGTGGGAGGCTGTAAACAGGAGGATCACTAAGAGTCTGATCTAGTAGTGAGACCCTGAACACCCTATAGACCCCTAAAAAACAAATAATATAATAATAAAAATAATAAATTTCTGTACTGTGTGCAAATTTCTAGCACTAAACAAATCTGATGCTAACATTTCATTATTTCAAGTTCCAGCTAGATAAATTCATTAAAAATTTGAAAAAATACACACACACACACACACATACACATAAAAAATGCTTTTAAATTTTTACAGCTAATTTTATGCCACTGTATAAAAGGAATAAGGAAAAATACAAAAGCTAGAGATTCTTAGGTTCGTATTTGTATGACACGACCAGTAAGGACAGTGCTCAGTAACTTTAATGATGCCTAACTTTAGGGCACAAAAATGTACTCATCAGGGCCAGCGAGATAGCTCAGTGGACTAAGCACCTACTTAGGCAAGCGCAGGTATCAGGGTTGAATTCCTGGTACTGCATGCCACACTGGCCCCGCCCCAAGGCATTCCGAGCTGGCCACCAAGTCCGGCCATGGTGGCGCACACCTGTCATACCAGAGCTGGGGCGGCTGAAAACACGAGGATCACTAAGAGTCCAAGCTGCACAGTAAGGATTGCTGGATGTTCAAATACATGAAAAAGTACTTATCTTTATGTTTCCTAGAAAAGTATTTGATTGTTAAATTTTGACACATGTAAATTTATTTTATTGTTCCTTTTGTATTTCTCATTTTTAAATTTTTTTTTCTTTGACAGAGAATTTCTTGAATTCACATATTTTTTTAAAAATCTGAAGTAAAAAATTCCTGGCCATGTGTATGTTTGCTATACTTTATTTTCACTCCAAAATCAAGAATATTTTTAAGAGTTACTTAATATTTTGAACATTTCCACAACCGTCAGTACAGTCCTTCCAGTTTCACTGTATGGACAGTTAGTAGTAGACATAAAAATGATAATATAGGATTTCACAGCTGAACATTCCACAAGGGCCAAGTGACCATGTCTCCACTTCTGCCAGGTAATTTTGCAGTCTCTTCACCATCTCCTTTTCACACGTAACAATTTTAGGCCATAGGAATTTAGCTTGGTACTGTCCAACCATCTATCCCACTATTTTTTTATTTTAAAAAAAGAATAGTCTTAGCAATTATTATACTCTCTTTAAAATATTTTTTTTTAAAAGACAAGGAAAAAATTAAGATTTTTTGAAAGCAAGTATTAATCTTTAATTATTTGTCCAATCTTGCATAACTGCATCTGTTAATCTGAGCAATAGATCTGACATTAAAAATAGATAATATAGCAAAAAAGAAAGAATATAGTAATAAAAATGATACAGAATTTCAAAACAAAATGATAGGCAATTAAAAATGGTTATTATATTGCATATTGTTATATACAAAGTAGTGGCTCACGTTACCAGATACAGGCATGCAGAATTGATCAAACAATATAAGCACTAACTGTTCCTTTTGATGAAATAATGGAAAATAGTAGTACAGTTATCTTGGCTATCTTGTATATGTATACATATTTTTCCCTTCCTTCTCTTCTCTTTTCCCTCATCCCAGTTGTTCTTTATTTTTGAGCAGTTTCTTTCCATTTCATTACATCCATTGTTCTTTTGGGATCTTGTTAATTCTTTCAGTTTCATATTCTGGGGAGATGTCGTAGCTGCCAATTTGTGGTTAACTTGTTACACCCGCTGAACTGAACTAGCATGATGCTGGGTGTGGGAGGCCCACCTGAGGATTGCTGCCAGAAGTATAAGAAGCAGAACTGGAGAAGTTGTTAGAAGACTGTTAGAGAAGCTGTGTGGAGAAGCTGTTGGAGCTATTGGAAGCTGCTGGTTCTCTTGGGCTGTCCTGCTGGGTGAGCTTGTCACATTTCACACTGGCTTTCCTGGTGAACTTGGTTGTTCTCATCAGAGGAGCTTGGGTCCTTGTTGTCACTGAGGATGGATGGCTGTGCTTCATTTTGGGAGAGCTCTGGTCCTCACTTTGAGCCTCACTTCCTGGATCCAGAGCAGAAGAGGGAGCACTGTTCAGTTCCTGGAGAAGCTTGTCACATTGGCTTTCCTGATGGGAACTCAGCTTTCCTCATCCTTGGAGGAGCTCTGGACCTCACTGTTGCTGAGGATGCCTGTGGTACTTTTCAGGAGAGCTCTGTTTTTTGTTTTTTGGGGTTTTTTGTTTGTTTGTTTGTTTTTTTTTTTTTTTTTTTTTTGCGGAACCAGGGATTGAACTCAGGCCCTTGTGCTTACCAGG
>NDGM011172696.1:0-29930 GCA_002564305.1 Octomys mimax | reverse complement strand
CCAGCTAGCCCCGCCCCCTAGTGGGCTGAGCTGGCCACACACACACACACACACACACACACATAAATTAAAAAAAAAGAATTAGTAGGCTTGAGAGCACTAATATAATTTTATTTATTTATTTAATATTTGTGAGCAGCTACTATGTACTTAACATTGTTTGCCTAAAATTTACCGAAATGAATATTCTTATATTTTCTCTGATACCTATGGTCAAATTAATATGACATAGCATATCTGTACTGTATAATGAAATAGTATGTAACTATAAAAAAGAATGAGAATATATATTCCTATTTCCAGGTGCATTGTATATGAAGAAAATATATTCAGCATGAAGCGGTGTGTAGCTGCTATTATGCCTATAGCTGATAAGCTCTGGGAATATTGGGTTGCAATCTGATTTGGGGGCACTAATAGGATTAATTCTATAGGACTGTTATAAAGATTAAATGTATGAATATTTATCTGGCACATGGACTCTGTTACTGCAATCGCCCTACAGAGGCTTTGATAACGTAGTGGAAGCCGGCGCAGATTTTTCTGCTCTGTTTCATTCTTGATTATGTCACCCACGAACTGCTAGACCAATATGCAGTTCTAATAAAGGCTACAGACTTCTTTGACAGAGAAATGGCTCTGATTTAGCTTTGCAGAAAACCACCACCTGCCCTGATCTACCGGGTGTGAAAAAGGCAAATTCATCCGAGTGGCAAGGAGCCCTGTGGGGCAGATGAGGAGAAGAGAGGGGACAGAAGCCAAAGGGGAGAGAAGCCCCAGCCGAGAAGCAGCCTTTGTGGACAGCATCATATGGCATGAAGCATGTGGGAGATAAGCCTTAGGAGAACTCCTTCCATGGAGACAGTTGCAACCGGACCTCAGGAAAAAAACGTCATGGGAGCGAGGTCAGCCCCGACAGGGCGCCCCTGAGCAGCGAGAGTGGCTGGCCTCATCGGAGGGAGGTCCCTGCGCCCCAGAGCTCTGCTAGCTCCTCACCTTTGACCACTACAGATGCCTCTGTTTTCTGATCGGTGTTTTCCTTGCTATCTGGGAGCAGATGTCAGTGGAGGGACACAAGGTGACATCAGAACCATTACTGGTTCATCTGCATCTCAGTTCTCTTGCTAGAACCATGGTCGCCGGAGGGCAGAAAGCGCAGCGTTGGCGTGGAAATGGAGTGAATTCTCACAGAGGACCCAGCTATCGCGGGTTCACACGCATAGATGCCTATGGCTCTCCCACTGCTTGAAACAGTGGGAGCCCATGGCCGTCCACGCAGTGCTCAGACATTCACTGAACACCTATTTGGGCAGGATACTGTGCTAGGTAACCTGGGTCACACAGTGGCAAAGACTGACCTGGTTCCTCCACTCACGGAACTTACATTGTAGTTGAGAAGATACTAAAAATGCATAAGTATATAATTACAGCTTGTGAAACATGCAACGAAGGAACGACAGGGCACCATCATGAAGAATAATTGGATGGCCTCCTCCAGACAATGCTAAGCCAACCATAAATTGCACAGTAGTTTATGGACCGCTCGCTTTGCTTTTCATATTAATTCCATCCATTTAATAGAGTATGGTATTAAATCTATGGTATTAATATTTATCCATCTAATACAGTATGGTAGCTAAGAGCAAGCTAAGCTGCAACCTACATTCTTCACTAGATATGGGGCCCTCGATGACTTGCTTAACTTCTACCACTATCAGCGTCTCTCCCTTGGACCAAGTGTAAGAATCATAGCCACTCCATGGGGTAGTGCTACGTTTTAGGGCACTAATGGCGTGGTCCCCAAGAGAGTGCTCAAGGCATGTGGGATACTGTGGTTATTAGCATCCATTTCTTCATTCAGTTAGGGAACGTTTACTGAGCAACTGTAAGGGCCAGATATTCTGCTGAACACTTAAGAGTGAGGGGCAGGGCGGAGGACAAGATGCAATCATTCTCCTAAGGGGAATATTTAGGGTGAATCTAAAGCAGAGGCGTTCCCCTTACTTCCTAGCAGACAACCCAAAGTCATCGTTTATTCCCAAATACCAGCTTTGAATTCCTCTGGGTGTGACAGCTCACAGGTGAGACAAACTTCACGGAGAGACAGCTCCTAGGTTAGGCTGCATCACCCTCCAGAGAACAGTCACCATCTCAGCTCTTGGCTTGTAAAAGCGGGGCTGTGCTGGGCGAGGCAAGGGACTTGGGGGTTCTCAGAACTGCTGCTCAGTCTACGCCTCTGGGGTCAGAAGCACTGGGCCTCTGTGCACTCACCTCACTCTCCAGGTTTCCTGAGGATCGCCTCGGAGACACAGATAGTGTGGGGATGCTCTAGGGCCGCACGCAAGCCTCTCCACGAATGTCTCCTGCTTTTTCCTTGGTTCTAGACCCTTGTCAGCCTCCTCCTTTGACCTTCTCTGGGTCTTCTTTTCCCTTGCAAGCTGGAGGTCATGGGCTCCCCACCCACGGTAGGTCTGAGGGACTGATGGGATCTACAGCCACACGGGCAGACCTGCGAGAAAGCCAGAGGGCAGTACTGGGCTGTGTGCTGTTGTTACTCAGGCTGCAGCACCTATGCATGTGGCCAACATAACGCTGAAATGAAAAACCATGGGGAGAGAGAGACCTCACCAGAGTGCTGCTCACAGCACTCTCCAGAAGCTGAAAGCGTGCCCTGGGAGATACTTCCCTCACCCTCTAATTATGAAAGCTTGATGGTGCTCCTCAGCCGGTGTCTAAATCCTGAGTAACTGGTGTCTGTGGCAGTATGGGACAGCAAGCAGGATGTGTCACCCCTGGCCCCTCTGTGCCTCCTGATTCGAAAAACTTGCTACTGGAAACAGTTTTGTGGTAACTCCGGGATGCTGAACACAAGAATTTTTTTTTTTTTTTTTGTGAATAAATATGTTTCCTAATTAAAACTTGCCCTTTAAAGATCCACATTTTCTTGACCCCACTCTGTGTTTTCTTTGCCTTGTAATGTATTACAGAATCAATAAGGGAAACACAAACATGTCTAATATATACAGTTTCTACAGCTCTAATAACTTGCTGCCTCCGAAATGCCCTCTTCTGGTCTGGAGCCCAGCGGATCATCTCTGATTTGTTAAGTGCCTTTATATTTCACTAGAAGATAAAATTCTGGAGGCTGTTGCCCTTCAGGGGTAGAACTGGAAGGGACTGGCCCTAGCCAGATCTTTGTGATTTTAATGACAGTTCTTCATTTTTATTATGCAAGTAATGTATGTTCATTGTGACAAAATCAGAAAATACTCCCCAAAAGGAAAAATAATATGATATTCATAATCCCATCACCCAGAGGTAACCACTGTTATTATTGACTTTGTTTTTCTTCCTATTTTTTTCTAAAAGGATGTTTATATCATTAGCGATTTTGACCCCTTGTTTTTCTAAACATTATATAATCACATTTGCATTTTCCCTGGTATGAAATTCTAGGTAAAATCATCTTGGAGGGTGGCTGTAGCATATCCCAAAAAGGCTCTTCCCCAATTTACTTTTCCTTCTGGACCATGTAGGCTGCTTCAGTTGGGTTTCTGATATTAAAAGTAATGCAGCCCTGCTGGATCCAATCTCCTGAGATGTGCGGGCTTCTCACTGGTGCAGTCTCAGGCTGAGTTTCACAACTCTTTCCTGTAGCAGCCAGTGTCCTAGCAGGAGTGTTCCATTTCATATGGTAAGAAGGGTCCTTATTGTCACCTTTAAAAGTTCCACTTCCTCTTGAATTCTCTTGGTGTTGCAGTGAATGGTTCCCCCTCCACCAACACATTCAAAGTTGAGGACTGGGTGTCTCTCTGGGGTCCCTCTTGCCCGCCCCAGCCAGACAGCCAGCCAGGGTCTTTCTCCTCTCTTCTCCCTTATCCGTCTCTTTGGCACCTGCCTTAATTTACCTAAGTAACTGCTCCTGTCTGTCTCTGGCCTTCGAAGCCCACCCACTTATCCATCTTTGCATACTGCTGCTACAAGTCATTTTTTTCTCACCTTTCTTCAACATTCTCAAGAACACATCCCTCCCTACTCCCTTCAGTAGCTCTGCCTTCACTCTCTGCCCTGGCCTGGGTAACCAAGTGTCTGGCTTCAAGCCCCTTCAACATGAAATCGTAATCTCCATTAGACACCTCCAAGATGTACAACTCTGAAGCTGTGTGCTGCCTGCAGGTTGTAGTGTGGCCTCTACTAACACACTGTCTCCCTCCATCTTCTGGTTAATTCCTTTGCTTTCAAAACTTGGTTTGAATGCCACCTCGTACAGGAAGCCCTCCCCTACACTACCCTCAGGCTGGGCATGTCTCAGTGCTCACACTTACCTGCCTATGCCTCAGGCAGACACCTGCTATACTCCTCTTTCTCTTTAAGGCAAGGATTGTCCTTGTTTCTTTTTATTTCTTTATATAAAACCTGAGTTGCATATTTCCTAAAAATGAGGATAGTCTCCTATATAGCAACCAAAGGCAGGAAATTAACCTGGGTACATGCTATTCCCTAACATGCAGGCTTTTACACTTTGCCAATTTTCTCATTCATGTTCCAGTCCAGGGTCACATGTTGCATTTATTGTCATGCTTTAACCTGTACCAGCTCTGGTGTAATGCTGCATGACTTTGCTATTTTTAAGTAACACGAAACCATTTATTTTGTGCACTAACCCTCAATTTGGGTCTAGCTGATGTGTCTCTATGATTAGATTCAGGTTATTTATTTCTAGCAGAGATGACATGACAGTGACATTATGTCCTCAGTGTGTCACTTTAGGGGCCACATATATCTACTGGTGATGTTGACTTTAGTCTGCTGATTAAAGTGGAGTGTGCCAGGTTTTTCTGCTCTAAATCTACTATTTTCTCCTCTGAAATGGCCAGCGTCTGATGCGGAGATACTTAGAGGATGAAAATACGTTGCGTCTCACCTTACTTCACCCACCACTTTTAGCATCTGGTTCTGTGTCATCTTTGGGTGAAGGAGGTCCATGGCCTGAGAAGGACTCCCCAATTTTTCACTCAGGGATCCCTCTGTTATGGACTTGCCCCTTGTTATGGACTTCATGATTTCTAAGTTTGGTCCACTTAACAAATTACCCTTCCCCGGGATAGCATCTCTCTTTCTTACTATATATTTAAGAGCTATGTAGAGGGTATTGGTACTCCAGGAGGGACAGCTCTGAGCCACTTCTAAATACCCAGCACCCACCAACACACACTTGCCTCAAATGGGTGGCTGCTAAATATTTGGTAGAGGACTGAATCTGACTGCCAGTTTCAGCTGGTACCAGAATATGAGGTCTTTAGTGAGGATAGGCCATTGGCAAATGGAGAGGCTTGACATTTTAGATAGTAGCCTAGGAGGCTGTCTCACAGGCTATGAAGATTTAAAAATAGATTGGACAATGTGGGAAGAAACCTACCCCACTCTGGCCTTCCCATTGCCTCATTAGGGAGGCACTGAAGGGCCATCGTGACCCAAGATTATAATCTGTGGTGACTGATCAGCATGCTACGGGTAAGCGGGTAAGCCATTAGACTGCAGACCACAGAGTACTATAGTCTTCCAAATCACCTACTGCTCTTCACACTTGCCTGAAATTAGCATTGTCCTATTTCCTCCTTCCTTAAACACTTTAAATAATAAAGGCAATGTAGCAGAAGGTTTCTCTTAAAGGGGTGGGAGGGAAGGAAGCTCACATTAACTGAGCATCTTCCAGGCCCAGTGCTTTCGTTCCATTGTTCTCTTCTAATCCTCAGTACCAGGACCTGGAGAGTGGGATTCCTTAACGGATGAGAAAACTGAAGCCTTGGGAGGAGAGGGGATTGCAGAGAGCCAGGCGGAATTCCTCCACTCTTAGCAATTTGCAGCTGCACCAACCGCCTCTCCCATCATGTAGAGAGGCCTTCTCTTGGTATCCAGCCTCTCGAGGGATGGAAGCTCTTGGGCCACACGTACTGCTACCCCCTCCCGTGATTGTCACGATTCAATAGCTGTCCTCGCAGTTTGCGGGAAGCTGTCCCCACGGTATTGGGGAAGTTGTCTGAGCAACAAGGGCCTTGCCTTGGGCATCTGTTTGCTTGAGCAAAGGCGTTCTCAGCTCTTACATCTGGTTGTGCTCTGAGAGCAACCCGAGACATCGGCCATCCCCGGAGAAGCACTGGGAGTTGCAGTGACATCCTGGGCATAGGAAGGAGGGAGGTCAAGGTCCCTGAGAGACAGGATTATTGAGACGCAGAGGAACAACTCAGTGGGGGAGCACTGGGGAGACAGTGGTGCGAAGTGGGGAGAGGGCAGGAGAAAGTTTTAGAAGGGAGGCGAGAAGCAAGCAAGGAGCTGAAGGCCCGACTGGCACAGACCCGGAGTCCAGAGCTCTGAGAATTCCAAAGAGCAGGCTGGATGAGGAGACGAGCGATGGAGGAAACGAAGGGAGGGAAGGAGGAAGCGAGGGAAGACACTGCAGAGATGGTGGCACGGCGGCGGCAGGCGGGCCCCCGCGTGGCGCCCCCCTGCGCCGAGGCGCGGCCCTGCTCCCCGCTGCGCGCAGCGGCTGCCGGCCTGCGGGATTGGCTCCGGCCTCCCATTCATGGAACCTGCGTGCGCCCGTGTGTGAGTGCGCGTGTGCCGCGCCCGCTCGCCCTCTCGTGTGTAAGCGGGCGGGGGCGGGGGCGGAGGCGGTGAGGCGCGGGAGGCGGCGGCGGCGGCGGGGCGGTGAGCACACCCGCACGCGCGCCCAGCCCGGAAGCCTCGCGACTGCAGCTGTTTCATGTGGGGCAGCGGCGCGGCCGGGAGCGGCCCGAGCGGGAGCCGGGCGTGCGTGTGCGCGGCAGGAGGCTCGCGGGCCCCGCGCCCCGCGGGAGCTGTGCTCGGTCTCGCCGGAGCTGCGCGCGAGCCGGGACCTGCGCCTTCCCCGGCGCCCGCTCTAACAGAGGAGCCGCGCGGCGGACGGCAGGAGGAGCCCTGGGCGCCGCGCCGCGCCCTCGCCGCCCTCCCCCCGGAGCCCCCGGCGGAGGCAGCCTGCAGCACGGTAAGGCGGCGGATCTGCTCCGCGGAAAGGCGCCCGGGGCCGTGGCGGCTTCTGCCGGCTCCGCCGCTCCTCTGCGTTCGCTGGGCCGGGCAGCTCGGGCGGCAGCCGAGAGCCCAGGCAGTGGAGCCTGCGGCTCCGGCCCGCACGGGGGGAGGGCGGCAAGGGTCGGGGCGGTGCTGAGGAGCCGGCTGCCCGAGGCTCAGCGGGAGGTGCAGAGCGCGGCGCGTCCGGCTCCCTCCACGGCCATGGCTCAGGCGCCCGCAGCCCCTGTCCGCCGGCCCCTTACTCCCGGCGGGCGCTGGAGGAGCCCGCGAGGCGGCGCCGGGCTCTAGGGCTGCAGCCTGCCCTGCGGCGGCCCGCGCGTTGCGGTCGAAGCCCGGAGCTGCTGTGACCCAAACCCCGCGCCCTCCGCACTCCCGATGCACCCGCTCTCCTGACCGCGGCGTGCACGTTCACCTCTGGGGCCCCGGTCGTGAGTGTGACTCTTTGCACCACAGCCGCGGCCGGCCGGTGTGCTGATGTGTGCTCCTTGGGCTCCGTAGTCATTTTCCTCGCGACTTACAAATTCAGCCTAATATCGGAGCAGCAGCGGGGAAGGTGGTGGCACAGAGTGTGCGTGTACGTGTGTGCACACGCAACCAAAGAGCACCCGGCCAACTACCCGGGGGAAGGACGTGTGCGTGTATGTGGAGGGGTCGGCAGGGTGCGCCTCCTGGCCAGGGCTCACCCCTGCTCTGCCCTACCCGGGTCTAGGCGAGGTTCGAAAGTACTAAAAATTCTACTGTGTGGCTCGAAGTTTGGAGATTGGCTGTCCTCTCCCGGCAAGGCGTTAGGGCGATTTACGTGTCCCGGTCCGCGCGGGTGGCAGTGTGACGGCCCAGGTGGGTGCTGAGAGCCCGCACCCCAGCGCCCCGTCCCTGCCCCCCAACCATCCCGGTCAGGCCAGGTTTGTAGACTGGCAGTTAACCGTGAGCCTCCGACGCAGCACCAGGGGCGCAGGAACGCAGCCGAGCTTTTGCCGGAACCTGCGCACACACTCGGCGTTTGGCCGGCTCTGGGAGGTCGCCCTGCTGCTGGGCAGGAGGAGCCAGGGTGGGGGTAGGGTGGGGGGCAGCGCGAGACTCCGAGCGCCGGGTTTGAGGTGCAGTGTGTGCAGCTGTGCGACCCCGCGCCGGGCGAGATCTGCCAGACTGAGTCTCGGACGATTATATAAGCAGCCTCGGTGATTACCCAGAACTGGGCTACCGACACTCGGTTGTTGAAAGACGAGCCTGAAAGTTTTCCTGCTCGGGGAACGTAAGTACATGGGCGCCTCTACTTCGAAGGTGGAGAGCCGGGGACGCCTGGTACCCGGCGCCCACTTCTGATGAGCGGGGCTGCTACTGAGCCTCCAAAAACCAGTGACTGGGGCGGGAACTGAAGGGGCATCCGGGGCTGATCTGAGAGGAGGAGCGGTCAGAATTTAGGTTTCCTGGAGTCCCCAGGGCCCAGCCTCTGCCCCACGGGAGTGCGGGAAGGCCTTTGAGGCAGGAGCGTTTTAGCGAAGTGACTATGTTGTAGGGAGCCCCGAAGGTGCCGCCTCCGCTTCCCTGGCGCCCTTCCCCCTCCAGGCGCGGCGCCCCTCGCGCGCTTAGAGACCCGCCCGAGACGCCAGCCTCTCCCGGAGATGCCCGGTGCCCAGGCCCGGTGCAGGGCGGCGGGCCCGCCGGTTGGCTTCCACACGTCCCCTCGCTGCCCCCTCCGCAGAGAGCAGTTTGCTTCTGCTGCGTTCATTTCCCCATCCTCATCCCCTTCTTTCGCCGCAGCAGCCTGTAGCACATTGATGGGCTTTGATAGAACCCCGGTAGGAGACTGTTTTCAAACCTTGTTTTTTGCCTGGAGAGGGACAAGCCAACCCAGCCCCGACTGATCTCTGCGGACGCTGGAGTCTGGGGTTCAGCGGCCCTCAGTACTGCCTCCCCCCTACCCCTCGGCCCCTGGCCCCAGTCAAGAGGTGATGCCTTGTGAGGCTGGCAAGTGTTTTGTTTGTGCCACATTCCCCAGTCTGAAGCACCGCGTCCCCTCCCCCCGAAGCCCCGGCTCTGTCTGAGCGTTGGACGCTGTGAAATGAATCCTTGCCCTCGCAGGCCGGGGTGTGTGTGTGTGGGGGGGGGTCGTTCTGGTTCCAGCAGCTGCCGTGATCCCCAACAATGCTATCGCAAAGCCGAAGTCCCTGGTGCTGGCCGGCCGCCTCGACTCGAAGGTCTCTGGGCGGGATGCGGGGGCCCAACGGGAAGGGCGCCCCGAAGGCTGCGTGGTTCGCTCCGGGGCAGGGAGGGAACTCGGGCGCGCAGGGGCCGCAGGCTGGCCGGTGGGCGGACCAGGCTCGGCCGCAACCTGTTTCCCAACGCTGGGCTAGCAGATCCCTGTTTCCGGGCCCTGCGATAGCCCACGTGGCCCTGCTCCCGCTGCCACTTGCGGCCTCCGGGAACCCGGATCGCGCTCTCCGCGGGCTCGGGCTGCTAGTACGGGTCCCCACGCCTGGGGAGGGGCCGCCCGCTGGGCGGGGCCTGGGCTGGAAACCGAAGCCCTAGAGCCTCTACCCCAGGGTACCTTACACCCTTCTTCCGGAGCCCTGGGGTCCCCGCCATCCTTGACCCTGAGCGCTCCCTGCCGAAGTCCCGGGTGTTGCACAGGTGGTGGCCGTGGGAGCAAGTTTTCCGCGCTCGCGCGTTGGGGAGCAGAGGGGACATTTGCAGGAGGCTAGGCAGACGCAAAAAGGGTTTCCCTAGTTCTACGCGTTAGAGGGAAGATGGGAAGAAATCTGCTTTCTCTGGTGAGGCCAGGAAGGAGCCCTTCTTTCTGGGGCTTCGGACCCGTCGCGGCCCACGGAGCGGAGTGCGCGTGCTGTCCGTGGGGCCTGCGCTGGCTCAGTGAAGGGAAAGTTGGGCACCCAGGCCCCTCAGGCAGGACCTGGGACTCGGCTATTCTTCCGGTTTTAGCGGACAGGTTCAGGAAGCTTCTGTTCCCAGCCTGTATCATGAGCAGGAAGAATGCGGGCCGCTTGGGGGAAGCTATTGAGGGTGGAGAGGCTCTGTTTTCTAGAGAGATTGGTCAGAACCTTCAGCTGGCAGGCTTGTTCTTATCAAGGTTTGTCTGATGGAGATAGAACAGGGCAGAAAGCAAGTAACCTGCCTAATGGGCTTTGGGGGTCAGAGCCAGTGCTCCGCCTTAGGAATCACAGGGGTGCAGTTGTACAGTGGGCCCCCCCACCCAGTAGAGGGTCCAGCAGAGGGGTGGGTGGGGGTTAGTGGGGTAGACTCTCCTCCTGTATTCTGATTCTGTTTGGTATGATCTTTTCAATCTTTTGTTGCTGTTGGGGGTAGTAAATTGGTAGAAAGTGATTAGAATTATGGCTAAATGGCCTTAAGCAAGTTAATTTGGGTGCCTCAGTTCTCACTTTTGTAAAATGGGACACCACCACCTTGATTACAGCACTGCAAGGATTAGTATCTGTTATGGTTTGTGTCTGGATGTCCCCGCAGAGCCTCGTGCAGTCACAGGACACTTTACAGAGATGACTAAGTCTAGAGTTTGTGGCTGATTCCTGGTCCAGTGCTGGGATTGAGGCTGTGAGTGCCATACCTGACCTAGGGCAGGCAGCCTGCATTCCACATAAGGGACAGAAGGAGGCTTATCCCTCTCCTCTCTTGTTTTTGCTATCTTCCACCACCAAGGACAGTTGTCCCTGTGCCATGTGCCACTCAGCCTTGGAGCCAGCTGATTATGGACTGAAACCTCTTTCAGCTGTGAGCTACATAAACCTTTCCTCCTTTAACTTGCACGGTAGACATTTTGCCTCATCAAGGAGAGAAGAGCAGCTAAGAGCATAACACACAACTTGGGGCCACGCACAGTGAATGACCAGTCCCTTCTACATCTTGCACCCCTGCCCAGCGTGTGTGTGTGTTCAGAAAGGCTGGGCAGGGAGATCGACGGCCCCAGGAGAACCAGCAACATTGCATTCAAAGTCTATTTAAAACGAGCTTCAAGTGCTTGGAACAAAAATATCCTCTCTTTTCTTAGAAAAGTCATTTCTAGTTTTGTTAGAACGTGTGCTTCATCGGGTCCCTTTTTCTGACAGAATAACTGCCTTGTGCAGATTGGCATGTTATACAACCCAGTATTTTCAGATCAAAAGCTACAACTATGGGAAAGAAGTGGTTAGGAATTAGAGATAAAGACCTTCAGTCCCCACAAGCAAGATGCTCAAGAAGATGCCAGCTCTCGGTCTCGGACTGCTAAGAGGCCACAGGAAAGTGTGACTCTGCAGAAGCACCGCTGCGTACCTGCTGGCCTGTGCGCTCGGAGGCCTGCCCTGCACTAACACAGCTACTCTGCTGGGCTCGGGCCTTCGAGTGTTCCAGCTTCTATACCTGCACCCACATCTCTTAATCTTAAAAATGAAACAAAAGAACAATGGGATTTAAATCACCTCCTTGCAGATCTGATTTCAAGGGCCTAGCAGGGTAAATCAACGTCAGTTTTAAATCTAAGGGGCCAATTTTTACCTGCCTTCTTACATGGTCCACTGGCCTGGCTCATTGTGGCTGAAAGCGGAATCGCTCTGTCTTTGCTTTATGCTGGCAGGCAGCTGTGGGAGCCGCTTGGAAAGTAACATGCCACATGCCACAGATCTCAGGGAGCCCCGCAGCCCTGGTCCCTGAACTTTTGCTTCAGAAGGACAGCATCACTGAAGCAGTTTCCTGCTCTTTTGTCTTTAATTACCCAAGTAGTATGTGCTCACTGTAGCAGTTCAGACAATACAGAGAAAAAGCAAAAGCAAAGTAAGTTTTGCAGCAGTTTGGGTTGTGTCACGACTTTTCTTTATGAACTAGAACATGAGGCTATCTCTGTTGAATGTAGACTCATGGGTTGTCATTAAAAATGGGACTTGGTTTACCTAGTTTTGTATGGCACTTAGCACATGGGTGATGATGTATGTCCTTCCTACAAGACTTTAAGGTCCCTGAGGACATGGAAAAAAGAAAAACAAGATCACTGTATTTTGAATGCTTTTTTGAAATGATAAAGCATGCAAAATTCTTTGCACTTTATAGATTTCTCCCCAGTGCCAACATTTTTAATGACTAGGTAGAACCCCAGTGCTTTAATATGGCATACTCCTTTATCCAGTATCAGTTTTGACTTGTTTCATTAGAACAAAACTGCAGTAACCAGGCTTGTATGTTTTCTGAAAAGCTATTTCCTTAAGACAAATTCCTAGAAAGTAGGACCTACGGAGTCAAAGGCACATGCCTGACCTAGGCTCTGTCCCATGTGGAGAGCGAGGGTTAGGTAAACTGTTAGTTCCATCTTTTTAACCAGAACCCAGCTATTAACTCCCCAGTCCCTTGGAGCCTTAGGCCCTGAGGTGGTGGAAAAAGGTAGCAGGAAAACAAACCTTCAGTGGGGATTTGCATAACTCTGGGCGGAGTGGCTGAACTGCCAGGCAGATCCCTTTTCCAAGAACATTTTTCTTCCCTGGCTGTCTTGGAATCGTCTCTTTCTGTAGTGCTCCAGCCAGCAATGGAATTGAAATATGTAAATATGTTCCTCAGCCTTGTAGGTGGAGCTGGCTCTGGGATAGATGACAAGCAGTTCCTCCTACCGGGTGTGTGTGGCTCCCAGCACTTGCAGAGGGGGGACCCCATCCACCCCCTTTTCTCACTTTCCTCTGATTCAGAGGCCTTAGGCTAGCCCAGGAGGGCTTTGGGAAGAGCCAGCCCCGCCCATCAACCCCACCAAGTTTCTACATGGTCCCAAGCACAGTAAATAAATCAGCCGCCTTGTCTACTTGCTGTTTGGAAAGCAGAAGTGGGCGGGACTCTCTTCTTGCAGGGCTGGGTTCAAACAGAGGGTGTATTTCTTAGTTTCATTCCTTTACCTGTTAGATTTCTGTGACCCAGATAAGATTTGTTCCTGGCAGTTAGATTCCACCTCTGACAAAGAACTCCATGGAGAAAGAGGGGGAACTGCTCTTCCTTTGTCCAGGGTGTTCCTTGCTCAGCTCAGTGGGAGACATCAGGAATTCCTTTAGATCGGGTGAAGAGGTGTGTGTTGCCATGCAGGGAGCCACCCAGCTCGGCTTCTGGTGACTTCAGAGGAGGTCTAGATGCTGGCTTTGATACTGGCATGCTCTGCTTTCACGGGGAAGGCAAGAGAGGGTTTCTTCTGTGCTTTGTCCTGTTTAGAACATCAAATCAGAGCTTTTCTTTCACTTGGAAAACAGGAGAAGACAGACCATTAAGCAAAGGAGGATCTTCAGAGTAGTGGCTCCTCCCCTGGGTGCCACTGCTGCTTTTGTGACATGGCGGTTCTGTGGCCACAGGGCAAAAGCTATCCGAGGCAGTGGGTTAAGCATTAACATCTTCAAAAAATTAGGTTAAGATCTTTTTTTAAAAATTTATTTATTTATTTATTTTTAACATGGAATAACCATTGTTTTCTAAAAGTTTGGTCTTGAGCTCTTTGGAACATAAGCAGAAGGGCTGCAGTGTTATGCCTTGAGTGACCTCTACCTGTTCATAGAGCCCATTTCCTTTTTTAAAAGAATGGGTTGTAGAGTGGAGTTGATAGTTTGTAAATCAGCATTTTTTTTTTTGGCGGAACCGGGGATTGAACTCAGGGCCTTGCGCTTGCTAGGCAAGTGCTTATTCTACTGAGCCATCTCCCCAGTTCCAGCACTTGTTTTTTAAAACAATGTTTTATGTCTTTATTTGGTACAGGGTCTCACTGCACAGCTGGGACTCTAGCGTTCCTCCTGTCTCAGCCTCCCTAGTGTTGGGATTACAGGCATGTGCCACCACACTCAGTTTAGGTGGCCTCCATGACATGTAGTACCATGGATTGAACCCTGGTCCTTGCACTTGCCAGGGAGACGCTTAGACCGCTAAGCTGTCTCCCCAGCCCTAAATCAGTGCTTCTTGCTTTCCTAGTGTGGGCATATCAATTTGTGGAATTTTACCGTAAGGTATGTGTTCATGCTTTCCTTTTGGATTTTGAGAATTGGCTGCTGCTTTCTCACAGAAAGAGCTGGACCGTAACAATCAGTCCTCTGGGCCGAGCGCAAGAGCAGAGTGCACAGAGTGCCTTCAAGTACCCCAGCTGCCACTGCCGCACATTCCAGGTGGACAAACTGAGGCTCAGGAAGGCAAAGCCGGCTGCCCTGGGTCTCATTGCTAGACTCAGATTCAGTCCTCATCCTCTTCTCAAATCTTTTTCTTAGGATGGCGACTTTGTAACTTTCTAGAAGGAAGCTTAATTAAGGCTTTTGTCTTCAGAAAAACAGTGTTTCTTCTTTTCTGGTCCTACTTTGGGAGTGGATCAAGACATTTAAAAATTTGCATCATTATCATGCAAGCAATTAAAGTACTTGAGAGCTTAAAAGCAATTTGTTCAAGTTGGTTAAATAGCCACCCTCCCCAGTCTTGTTGGTGTCATTAATTTACTCATCAAACTGTGACATCAGAACCCTCCTGTAGGTAGATTTCAGTGGTTTTTGATTGGTAGAGCTTTTCAACTGAAGAGTTTGTCTTGATGAGATCCTAACTGAAAGGGTCCAGTTCCAGGTCAGTCAGAGAAACAAGCTTTCTAGTAAATAAACACAGGCCTTCTTTGGCCTCTGGAGGAGAACTTGTTGGTGAAACGTTTTATTAAGGTGCAATTATTCTGAGAACCAGTAATGCAGCTCTTTGCAAACATTAATTAGCTGATCGTCATATCACCCCGCATGACTGATAAATACTGTTAACTCTCTGTTGGAGAGAACGGAACGGCCACACCGATGAGGGATGGCTCACCTTGCTGAAAGGGTAGTAGAGGCAGGTAGAAGTAGGCCTCGACGTGATTTCTTCACTTAGGAAATATTTATCTCGATGCCCTGGTAACTGCTGTAGTGGGGCCAGTAGGTAACTGGTGCTGGGACAAAGTGCTTTGGGTTAGTGGCCAGGGACCCAGCTCCCAAAGCCAAAGGACTCAAACTCAAATTGTCAGTGGGCCACTTCCAGTGCAGAGCTGGATTATTTAAATACTCTGGGCCTCTTGGCCGATTTATGGTATTATTTGTCACTTTCCTTCTTAGCCAAGATTATGTTTAAGACAATGCGGGATCCTGGAGAAAGGGCTGGGAACACATACTTCTTTTGCTGTTGGTCGAAGTGCAAATTAATGCAACCTTTTAGGAAAGCAATTTGGCAGCATCGGTCAGTCGTCTTAGAGACACTTACTCCCTTTGGTCCAGAATTCCAGTGCTAGGAATCTAGCCAAAGAAAATAATCAGGGTGGGCAGAGAAGGTTTGAGAATGAAAGTGCTCGTTGCAGCAGTGCTATTTATTAGCGAAAAAGAAGGGTCAGCTGTTAGGTCCGATAGAAGGCGTGGCAGTCAGTGGAATATTATACAAAGATGGAAATGTTGCTTTTGCAAGCGTGACTTGTGATGTGGAAACATGCGTAAGCACTATTCATTTAAGTCCCAAATGTACTTTTTCTTTTTCTCCCTCTCCTTTTTCGTTTTTGGGGTACTGGGGACTGAACCTAGGGCCTCATGCATGCGAGGCAAGTGCTCCGCCACTGAGCTATATCCTCAGCCTAAATATGTTATCTAAAGGAGATATTTGCTGAAGCAGGGCTCAAGGAGAGTGATAACCTATAGATAATATCAGTTTTAGTAGTTTTGGAAGGATTGTTTTGACTTTCCCCTTGAGTTTTCTTTTTTAATTATTATTTTAGCTGTTTTTTTAAATGAGTTAACAAAACTTGGCAAGTTCGTGGCCGGCTGAACCCTGTGCGCTGCCCACTACAGGGGATAGTCATAGACTCCAGGCTATCCTTAAATTGGTTTTTACTAGCGAGTCCAGAGTTTTGGGCTCATCCATTCTAGTGTTTGCCCTCGTGGCCAGGATGGCCTTCCTAATGCTGAATCTCAATTCCTCTGTAGGCTACTTCAGGCTGTTCTCAGTGAGTAGTTTGAGGTGATTCTCGTCAAATGTTTGGGTGTTGGGAAGAACATCAGCTTTGTAGACCAGGTTCAGAGGATGAACTCGCCTCCTGGCAGTGGGGCCCTGGAGAACGCATCTGTACCTCAGTGTCCTTGTTCTTAAAAAAGAAAAGAAGCAGGAGTTGTTGTATAACTTCTCACTATGGTTAAGGATTTAGTATCCCCTTCAGTAGAACCCCTGACTCATAAAGTTAAAAAAAAATGCAAATGATTTCAGGGGCTGCCCTGGGGCCCCATCTAGAATATCTCTGATGCTCTCAGGAGATCCGAGGGACACCACTTGTCGAAGGAAGTTTGCAGTGTCTCATGCAGTGTGGGCTGTGCCATGGGGCCTGTGAAGGGGAACTGGGACCATCTGCTGTCTGCTGATGCTGCTGTGTGTGGCTCTGGTACAGACCGGAAGTGCTTTGCTACCTGGGCTGCTTCCCTGGAAGCGCTTCACTGTAATGCTCTGTCACCCTCAGCTTGCCTGGCCGGCTGGGCGTGCAGCCTCTCCTCCCAAGGAGCCAATAGAGCCCACATGCCTTCTTGGCATGTCAAATGATGAAAACAACAAATAGCCTACAGAAAAAGTAGCCCGGAGCTGCTAGGTGACAGTGGGCACAAGCCTCACCCTGGAGCCGTGGGTTTCAGGGCAAGTCCGTGCTGCCCCAATCCGGTCCCTTCTTGCCACTTCAAAAGATTTCCTCCCAAGTTTTTCCCCTTGGCATCCTGAAGATGCACAGGCTGTGATGTCGTCCACCACTATCATTTTCAGTCTGTGGGTTCTTGAGTAAGTTAATTGAGTATAGTACTTTGCTTTATTTATCCATAAGAGGAGGATAATACGGAGAATTTGGCGGGGTTGTTGGCAGGATTATCGTGACTCTTGTTTGAGTCCTTGTTATTGCTGAGTCGACATTATTTTCAAAATCTTAAAGATAATCATTGGGAACTGGGGTGAGGCTTCATAGTAGAATGCCTGTCTGGCACCTACAAAAACCCGGGTTTGATCCCCAGCACCAAAATGACTAAAAAGTAAAGTACTTTGTCAGGGTGCAGCTAAGTCACTGGCTACTTCCTCTGTAATTGCTGCTGATTTTCACCTGCACCTTCTGGGGCCATTAGACAATGGGAAAATGCCAGCCTGCCTCAGGTTGAATTCTGGGCTCAGCCAGCCAGTAGCAGTGTAGATTTAAGCAAGCCCGCAGACATTCTGACATTTCTTTTAAATTATAAAATAGAAAATAGAATTATTCTTGATAGATAGAACATAAAATAGAAGTCAGAATTACTCTCTCAACCTGAAAGAGATTTGTGAAGTAATGCAGTTGGGCCCGTTGGTCCTTTGTGCAGGTAGCTGGTCACTCTCACCGTTGCCAGCTTCCCGTGGCTCCCTCCATGCCAGCTCCTGGTCCTCTGACTTGCTCCTGGACGTCATCAGTGAGGGTCAGTGAGGAGCCTGAAGGAGCAGGTGTGACTGAGAGGGCCCTAGTGTCCCTGCATTCTGAGGGAGGAGGTGACCACAGAAGTGGCAGCATGTAGCTCACACCCCTGGGGTACCTTCCTCTGTGATTCTGAGGCACAGCCAGAGCTGGGAAGTGATGCCCCGAGAGGAGCCACATTGAGCACGGGTTCTTTCGCATTGTCAAGAGAAGCATAGAGGGATCCCATCCCGAGTAGTTTAGGCCTGAGGTGAGTGTTCTAGCTTCTGGGAGCCTCAGACCCCGACATGGCTATCCAGGCTTCATCCCCTCCCTGCTCCCTTCTGGCAAGTGGGCTAGCAGGGCAGAGCGGCCTTCTCCCTCAGCTGTGTGCGCACTCCCCTGCAGCTGCTTCCCAGGCTGGCCTTGCCAGGAGCTTAGGCACAGCAGTGCTGTGGCCTAGTTTTGCTCCTTTCATCTTCGCTTCAGGCCTGCGCCCCATTAACCATTCACGCACAAGCTCCCACCCAACCCCAGGGGCCTCGGGATTCCCTGGCAGAAGAGAGAGAATGCGTGATCTCTGTCAGTGCCCTTCAGGCACTCATTGCGTGGTAGCAGCATTCCAGCTTGGTGGCGGAGACTTGACATGGCCCTGGGACCTGGCGGCTCTGCACATCCGGGTGGTCCTGGTGACTTCACTTCTTTTAGATGAATAATATTTGGTTGAGAAATCTTTCTATTGGTCTGGATCTTTTTTTCTTGAGATCACTTCAGTGATCAGTTTTCCACCTCAAACTGGAAAACTGAGCTGTGTTATGGGGCAGTCTTTTAAAGACAGGACAATGGCACCTGCCTCTAGTCCCAGCCACTTAGGGGCTTGAGGCGGGAGGATCCTTTGAGCTCAGGAGTTCAAGGCAGCTTGGGGAACATACCTAGAGCACGTCTCAAACAAACTAACAACCCTCCACCACCCACCCCTCCGCAAGCTGAACAACGTAATATACAAATCATCATAGTGCACCCACCAAGGCACATCTGGGCACCCATAGGATGCAAGTCCTCACTCAGTGAGTGGAGGGTGGGCTTGACCTTTGCATTTCAGACGAGCTATAGGAGAAGCTGGCGCTGCCTGTCCAACCTGCCCCGAGCTTGCCGGAACCCCAAGGCCTTGACCTCCTTCTCCACGTCTGCTTTCCTGTCCCCGTGTCCCCAAGTCCAGGCATCCCAGCTATGGGCTAACCTAGAACAAGTGGAATCTGTCAGCCATGTGTGCCCAGCTGTGTGGCCTTGGTTGGGGCAACTGGGGTGTAAGGGTAAGCACCACACTTGGTGGGTACTTGCTGTGCTATGAGTCCAGTTCCAGGCACTGGGTCCTGCTTTCTAGGCTTCTTTCATGCTCTTAAAGGTGTTAAGCCTCATGATGTGTTGTGGATTAAGGACCACAATTTTTATGACTAGGAGAAGTAAGACTTTGAAAATTTTATACTTTTATGTTTTTATTAAATGTGGGTTTTTTCTGATTGTAGTAATGATGCGTGTAAACAGCAGAAAACACAGAAACCCTAAAGTGACCTCCAGAGTAAGTGAGAATGTCTCAGGTAGAGGGAGTTCCCTTTAACATTTGGGTTTTCTTTCCAGTATTGTTTCTCTATGCAGTCCTAATACTCCTCTACTCCTATTCCTTCCTATCACCATTTAGAGCAAAATATAGGCGTTCTCCTGTAACTTTTAACAGGCCGTGATCATTTCCCTGCGCCAATAAATATCCCTCTAATGTGACATTAAGTAGCTACGTAGTATGCCATCATAAGGATATACCATTATTTACTTAACTAACTTCCTACTGTTGTTCCTGGTTTTCCACCACTATAAATAATACTCAGATCCACGTTTTCTTGTGCTTCTCTATTTGTTTCCTTCAACCCAGTTACCTGAAATTTCTAGGTCAAAGTCGTTTTTTTTTTTTTTTTTTGCAGCTTTTTAAAGCCTTGCTCTGTGCTGCTATGCGGCCTGCAGAAGGGTGAATGCAGACTGAGTTCCCTCCAGGCTGGGGAGAGTTTGACCAGGAAGCATCATCAGGTCCATGATGCTTTCATCCCCTCCCTGCTCCCTTCTGGCAAGTGGGCTAGCAGGGCAGAGCGGCCTTCTCCCTCAGCTGTGTGCGCACTCCCCTGGGGCTGCTTCCCAGGCTGGCCTTGTCAGGAGATGTAGAAACTGTCCCTCACCAGGGGCCAGAGGCCAGAGGTCAGAGGTCAAAGGTCAAAGGTCAGGGGGAAGCCCAGAGCAGGTAGCACCCAGCACCCCTTTGGTGGCGGATGATGAACCACCCAACCTGGGTGAGTTGCCCTCGGGGTCTGCCTCGGGCTGAGGGTGAGTCTTTTAGAGCTTCCTGTGACAAACAGCCTCCTGCAGCACTCAAGATTGTACATTCGCCACCACTAACCAGTTCACCACCACTGACCAAGACCATGGCTGGCTTTTGGGACCTCTGAGGTGGCTGAACTTTTAAAGGAGAGAGGAACAGGGAAAAAGGAAAGTGCTAATATAGGGTCTCCCTAGTCTAGACTCACGTATCCACCTCCCTCCTTGGTAGTTCTGCTTGAGTAATCTCAAACTGCATGCATCCAAAAACAAATCAGACAGTCTCCTTCGTCAAAACACGGCCCCACCCGAAGCCTCAGTGGCTCAACTGGAGGTAGCCGCATCCTTGTGGCCCACAGGCCCTCCACCTTGTGGTCCTGTTGGATGCGTGTTTTTGTCCATACTTCTTAGTGGAGCTGTCAAGAAATCCTTCGGGTCTGCCTCAGAGTATCCCCAGAGGCCAACTCCCCTAGCATCTCCGCTGGGCCGGCCCACGCCAAAGCCCTGCCCTCCCATCTGCAGGACGCCTTGGTCTCGTGCTGACCGCGTGCCCCTGCCCTTGCCTTCTTGCAAGTGTATACCAGTGAAGCCGCCAGCCGCTCCTACTGAAAAGCAGCTCTGATCCTGCCCTGCCTCCGTGCTGAGCTCAGGAAGGGCCCCGACCTCGCGCAGCCTGCACAGGCCCCTCCACTGCCCTGTCTCTATAGCACCTCCCATCTCACCCCTGCCTGTCACCTCTTCCTTCTGGGCCTTAGGAACATGTCTGCCCTCTGCTGTCCCTAGACCGCTGTCTGTGCTGGGAGGCTCTTCCCTGGACATGCACATGGGCAGCTGTCCACCTCAGAGTCTCCGCTTCAGTGTCACCTTACTGCATCGGAACCCCTCCCCTGCCCCAGGGTCCAAGCCTCCCGTTCTCTGCTATATATTTGCTTTGCTCCACAGTGTTAAATACAGCATTTTATTATTTTTAACGAGATCACTCTGGCTGAAGTGTTAAGAATAATCTGAAAGGAGGAGGTGGGTCAGGGGCAGAACACGCAGTGTAATTTACTTATTTACTATGCTTATTGACTGGAAAGAAATAAAAAGACTACCCAGAGGAACACAAGCAGCACATGTTTATCTGGAGCTGTCCTACCACAGGAGACTGCCACCATTGCTGGCCTTTGTTGGAGACTGAGAGGCAGCTTGGAGTTAGGCAGCCAGTCGCATGATGAACTGAAGACAGCCTTCAGCTTTGCTCTGACGGCAGCAGTGGCGTGGGGCAGCAGGACGTGGGCGAGCGGGAGCGGAGGCCCACGTGCCTGGCCTGGGAGGCGGCAGCTGGCCTTCTCATTGGCAGTGGGGGCAGCAACTTAGAGAGGTTTCCAACCTGCTGACCGCACCCTGACCCTCTTTGGGCAGGTGTTTCAGATGGTGTGGGTTAAGACGTCAGCTTCCACGTATGGCCTGGCCGCTGTCCATTTGTACATACACAGTGCTGTGACGGTTGTTAATTTCTAGCAGTGTGGAGATCTGTGAGGAAACCCTGGGGCTGGAAGGGTGTGGCAGTGGGATGCTCCCTGTCAGCACTTGTTGAACCGTGCCAGGCAGGTGGCCTGCGCTGTCTTGCTTGGTTCCTACGTCAAGCCAAGAGGCAGAAGAGGCTCAGCGAGGCCAGACCTCTTGGCCACAGTCACCCCTCCAGCGAGTTAGGAAGCTGCGTTCCCCCAAATGCCGCTCTCCGGATGTGTTGTAGTTAATTTGTGGGGAATGGGGGCATCAGCTGTGCCATCTACCTGGTAGCAGCAGCAAGATCCCCCTGCCTGTCACCGAACTTTCAGCCAAGACATCGCACGGAAGATGTCCAGCCTCTTCCGGCACCGCCTTCGTGCCTGAATGAAGCCGCGTCTGCAGGACTCATCGGGGTTCTCAGGAGAAAGCACCCATTCTTGCCGCTCTTTTGGGGTTGGAAAACAGTGTAGAAAATTGGTTCTAGACCTGAGTTCATATGATGCGCTCAGAACAGCAAAGTAGAGTTTCAAGGCCCCCGCGCTTGCATGCATGTGTGTGTGCGTGCGTGCGTGCGTGTGTGCCTGTAATTCACAGCACATTCTCAAAACTTTTCAAGTTACAGCATTGCCATGGTAACTCTCCTGGTTGTCTGCTGGCTGTCACCTGAGGTGTAATTGTCACCCATCTCCGTTTCCCATCCTCTTAATAGTCATGGAATTAAATTCCCCTGTTAAAAGTGGACCCCAGGGACATGATGGAGAGGAATGTGCTGGGGAGAAGCCAGCAGGCATCACAGCTCAGTCTGGGGGCCAGAGCCAGGGCCACCCAGGAAACTCAGCAGTGTTCTCTGGGTGGAGAGAGCCTCCCGCAGGTGCAGGCAGGCTTGCTGGGCTCCACTTCCATGCTGTGCTCACTGCAGGGCTCTGGAGAAAATGGCTTGGGCCGATCAGTTGGAGTCAGTTGGAGGTTACCTGGCTTTTGGTCCCAAGGGCCTCGGAGGCTGAGGGGACCAGAGCTGGCTTCTGCTCAGCATCCCAGAGAATGCACCTCTGTTTGCAGAGGGAGTGAATCCCTTCTCCAGAGGGGACCAGGGAGCTGTGCAGGGCCCTGAAGTGAGGCTTCCTCAGGAGCGGGGCAGCAGACTCAGTGACCTCTTCAGAGCCTCGCGGGGATCTTCTCAGGACTCTCAGCACCATTAGTAACACTGATTACTCAGTGAGTGAACTGGACAAGGTCTGATTTAGGATGGAAGAGCAGGAAAGCTGGGATGTAGGGAGCAGGATTTTCGGACACTGTAAGTTTCAGAGTCAGATGAATCTCTCTTTAAGTCCCAGCTGGCCCAGACTTTCTCAGCCTGGTACCATTCCTTAGGTCCCTCTTGGTGCGGAGGGCTCCCCAGCTGTAGTTCGGGCCCGTGGAGAATGGTGCCGCCTCTGTGGCTGTGATGGCTGATAGTGTCTCCCCGACCTTGGCTCCTGGGAGGGCAGGGAGAACCCCTGGGCTGGCTTGGGAGACTTTCAGAGCAGGAAGCCGCCCGGTCCAGTCCTGACCTCTTTACCATGACGTACCATAGCTGCCTGCAGGATGGGAGGGGGAGGCGCTGCCCAGGCTCCTAGTACAGGCCCACATGGAGAGCTTGCTCGCCTCTCGGTGGTCGCTGGCAAGGCAGAGGAAGCTTCATCATAAAGAGGTGTTTGTAGTCAGACTGGGAGGGTGAGAGCCCGCTCCCACAGGGACGAGAGGGGCTGTGGTCCTGAGCGTTCCTCCGCCTTCTATTCTACCCAGCTTTGTGTCTCTTGCTCATCACAGCCTCGTTTCGCCAGCGAAGTAGAATATGCCAAGGAGACTGAGCGCCCACTCTGGAAGCAGGAGGTTTGGTTCTGGCTTCCCGGTTAGCCCTCCCATGCCTCCTACTCTATGGTGCGTGAGCCTGCCCCTCTGCCTGGAGTGGCCCAAGCACAGCGCGCTTCCCCCGTGTTAAGTATGAATTGGAGACTTGCTTGATGCAGCTCCCTTGCAAGAGAAATTGCCCTGAGTAAGCATTCAGATCTGGCTTGGCTGAGACAAGAGCCACAGATGCGGCTGAATATTTCATGAAAACCCTTTCGGACCACATGTTCTGCTGCGGGTGCTGTGAGCAGTGAGCACAGGGCAGGCTGTCCTAGCTCTAGCCTGCACCGTTGGGGGTGCTCCTCACCTCCCTGGGCCTCAGTTTCCTTGTGTGCACAGTGTGGGGGCTTGCCCCTCATTTGGGGCTGCTCTGAGTGTGGCAGGCAGCGTTACTAAGCAAAGTGCCCGGCAGGGTACCTCGTCCTTGGTGGCTTAGAAAGTCACACTCCAGTCTGAATCTTCCTGTTTTCCTCCCAGAATTTGTGCTTTTAGGGAAAACACTGCCCTAAGTGACAGAGGCCAGTGTCATATGCTCCTTGTGGGACCAGGTTCGATGCTGAGGTGGGTTGAGCTTGAGCGTGGCTTAGGGTCAGGATCCTGGAGGACTTGCCAGTCATCCCTTTGGAAGGCGGGATGTAGGGCATTCTCTCTGCTTTGAATGGCCCAGCCGGGCATCCTTTCAATTTAAAAACAAGCCAGCCCGTCACAAGGCCTTTTAAAACATACATGAGACAAACAAATGCTTGCTTGCTTTGCTCATAAGCAGAGGAGCCCAAACAGGCACCTGGAGGATCCCCATCCCCATCCCAGGCCCAGGCCCAGGCCAGACCCAGCCCAGCCTCAAACCAGGCCCCAGCTCCTCCTGTTCCTACCAGGAAGTTGAGGCTGCTATAATGAAAACAAGAGGAGTGTAGTGTTTTGTAACTATTTTTATACCTACATCAGACTTGATGTTAGTGCTTCTGAATTATTTAACATTTTTCTTTCTCAGCTGGCCTCTCCAGCAAGTTTCTCTCCTGGGGCAGAGGGAGTTGTTTTATAGGAAACCATGGAGGCAGACAAACATTGGCTGCAGGGCTTCTCTTCTATGGGGGGAGGACATTAGCAGGCGTCCTGTTACAAACTAGGGGGCCCTTAGGAACAGAGGTGGCAGGGATCACTTCTCCATTTTATAGGCAGCGTGGTTGCTTGAGCCCACCCAGCAGAGAGGGAATGAGTGGAATTCACTGGGTCTTTACAGGTCTGGAGACAGTGCTGCTTCCATGGGAGGGGAGGATACTGAGCTGTCCCTTGCTGTGCCAGAGAGAGAGAGAGAAAGAGAGAGAGAGAGAGAGAGTGTAGCCTCACACTATCCCCTTAGCTTACTAATGCCAGTGCAGAGGTGACCAGACGTGAGAAGATCGAGGAGTGGGACCTGGGGATGTGGGGTCCCTTGGTTGGCGCAGTAGTGTGTTCCGGCATAGTGGGAGACTGAGGGCCTTAGCACGGGTCTGTCCGGTGTATGTGTGTCTCCCAAGGGTATCTTAGCGTGGAGTCTCAGGGTCACAGATGCAGACCAGTGCCCGCCCGCCACTATCCAGACACCCTTGTTAAAGTGGCATCCGTCTGCACCTTGGGCCTCTTTGATGATGGGCGGCTCGAAGCCACCCTCATGAGGGGAGCCAGTGAACTGGGCTCTTCTGTCTCTCGTAATTAAGGTCCATCATAGACTTTTAATGGGCAGGTTGAAATAGACATCCAGGCTTGAAAGGAATCCTGCCGTAGATTGAGATGGTCTCCCTGCCGCTGTCTCTCTGATACCTGCTTTTATTGCCGAGCTGGGGAAGATTACACTTTCCTTATTCTGTTCCTTAGCTCCTGTTTAATTATCGCTGACCCCGAGATGACGCTCTTTCAGGCATTTTAAACTCCTCATTCTACTGTATCCAAAGACCCCGTTAGAATTTTGATATGGGATTATTATATGAACTCTCTGGTAGATGGGCCTCTGAGTATTAGCCAGCGACGCTTATTTCAAAAGTGTCATCCTTACAGTTTCAATAAAATTACCTGGGATGAAGCAGTTGTTAGTAATGTTGATAACAGCTGCATTTTTATAGGAATGCACTTGATGACTATATCAAGTAATATCACATTTTGTTAAATAGAGATTTGACTTGGGCACATTCCTTGATATTAAATTTTAGATAGCGATATGAAATACCCATACTAGGTTCCCTTTCTCTGACACACACGCACACGTACATATATGCACATATTCAAGTGGCCTTGCCTCTTTTTTCTGGATGACTTTATTTATGAGAATGTGCAGACTAGGTAATGGGTAGTTGATGTGAAGTAGCTTAATCTAAAGTTTTATGGGCATTTAAAAATCGACGATGCTCCCTCGAACATCTCCACTTACAATTCTGCAAAACAGGGAGGAGAGGGAGAGTCATGCTCTAAAATATTTCCCATGAGCCAGGTTCTGTTTTGCGTAGCCCAGGGCTCCTCTACCACAGAGAGGCACCCTAGATGCCCAGAGACTAAGATGCTGGAAGGCCAAGTAGCGTTCCCGAGGCTGGGCTGCTGGTGGAGCTGCGGGTGGCTTGGAGCTGCCTGAAACGCAGGCTCCTGCTTCCCCGCCCTGGCTCAGGGCCAGGACTTTAGGAGTCAACTTCCATGTTGTGCGTGTTGAGTGTGTGGGTGGCCGGAAAGTCCCCTCCTCCATGGGAAGAAGAACCTTCTGAAAAGCTAGTTGTGCCCAGGTAAGTTTGAGCAACGCCACACGGACAGGTTGATCGTGTTCTTGTGTGTCAGGGAGTATCTCAGAGCCTTTTCTATGCTGAGATGAGTCTCCAGTAGTGGTAAACAGCACACAAAAATTGCCAGACTCCAGTGCGGGAATCAAACACAGGAAATCTCATAAGAGTAGGAGGTCCTTCAAAAACTCTTAGGAAAATAATGCTGTGGATTCTTGAACACACGGGGCTATGAATAACAGGCTCTGCACACAGGATCTTGAGCAGCAAGACTAGTCATCGTTCTGCTCTGGGCAGTGTAGGCTAGGCAGGAGCTTGGGTGTGCTGCAGGCCCTGCGGGCCGCCCTCTGGGGAGCCACCAGCCCACCTCTTTCAGACATCTTAATGTCTCAGATAAATGCAATCAGTTTTCTTCTGACCCCAGTCCATTTTACTGGAAACATCAAACAATTTAAATATAAGGAATAAGGATTTAAATTTTTTTGTGTGTGTATTAAGTTATCAGTAGGGAGAAAACCTTTACCATGTGTTGGGGCATATTTGTACTTCTGAAAGATATAGAAGACAGAGGCAAGCGTTTAAACTATCTATCTATCTATCTCAGAGAACACAGCAGATTTGAATTACAATATTTAAATGTGTTATATTAGGGGCCAGCCAAATATCTCAGAAGATTAAAGCACCTGCAAGCAGGCGCAGGGGCTGGGCTTCGATCCCTGGCCTGCCCTGCCAGCCCCACCCCCGGGGCACACTGAGGCAGCAATTGAGACTAGGCATGGTGGTACACACCTGTAATCCCAGCTCTTGGGAGTCTGTAAACAGGCAAATCACTATGAGTCAGATCTAGTAGCGAGACCCAGGACACCCTGTAGACCCTTCCCTAAAATGCACACACACAAAAAAATGTGGCTTACTCCAATGAGGGACCCTAACATGCTCATCTCCCATTCTTGGTTTTTTTCCTACACACAGAATGTCACCCAGGAGGTCTTACCTTCAAAACCCTGTTCCCTGGTTCAAGAGGGGAAATTTGTCTTAATGCCGCTGTGGGAGCTGGGGGCCCAGGAGAGAGAAGGGCCTTGCTTTGGCCTGCAAGGGCAGTTCATGGGAAATGAGGTCAGAGGGATACAGTGAGCTGCAGCGTGCTCACACAGTGGTGGTATGTGGTTGGTCCTCTCTCTTTTACTCCTCCCCACCTGAGCAGTGCTAGGCATGTGACTCCAGAGCTGGGAACTGGCCATTGAGGGGCTTTGAGCCCACTACAAAGACCCAGTCACAACCCCAGCTCTGGAGTGAGGGTGTCCTGACTGCTGGCCTCAGCTTCTCATCTCCCCCACTACCTACTGTCCCTGACTCAGAGGACAGAGTGCACGGTGCTGCCCCAGTTTCCCCTTCAGGGGCCCGGAGAGAGCACTGTGCTGCGGTTCTCCTGGTGCCAGTGTGAGCATGTGACACGGAGCAGACCTCAACCCAGGAGGGCGTGAGCTGCTCAGGTCTCGTTCCCAGCACTCAGGTGGTTTTACAAGCAGGAGGGTGAGTCACCCAGCCAGCCCACAAAGGCCACTGACTCAGCGAGCAGAGGGAGGTGCGGAGGTGCCCTGGGTTCTTAGTTCTACATTGCCATGACTTTGTTAGGGTTGTTTTGAATTCTTTGCTGTGGGGATTTGTAAAGCCAGATAGGCTTTTTATTTTATCTCTGACTCAATGAGTTTGTCCTGGAGGCAGGGAAATGGCTCGGCTGCTTTCTCAGGCTTCGTCTTATGCTGCACTTCAGATATTTATGAGCTAACCCTCTTCTGTGTATGGCCTGGGATGTAGACAGTCCAACGAGTTTGACTTCCTCCAGAAGTGGTACCCAGAGAGGCGACATATTCATGCAAGCCTTGCTGCCCTTGCTCAATGCAGGCTTGACTTTCTCTTTGAGAATTTGGACTCCAGTCATTCATTTACTCAGCTTTTCAACTAATCTTTGCCAAGAGTGCCTGATTCTCCAGGCACTGGTGAGCAAGGGCAGAGAAGAAGACGGCTGTGCCTGCGAGGAGCTCACAGCCTTGAGAAGACACAGCTGTGTGAGCGAGAACAGAGGACACACCCGGGCAGTGGGGACGGCCGCCCAGAGAAGGGAAGGTTGGATTGTACTGAAAGAGATTCAGGAGACGTTTCAGGCACAGAGAGAAACGCGCCCAGTACATGGGGACGTGGAGATGGGAACTGAAGCTGTTCTAGACGGACTGGAGCAGGGTGGTGGGTCTGTACGCGAGATGACAGTGTGAAGGAGCTAGGAGGAGACAGACGGCCTTCGGTCTGTACCCGTGCCCACTGGTTCTGGAGCCAGTGGTCCTCTCAGAGCCTATTATGTTCTTGAAATGTGGCTAGAATAGAAATCTAAATTTTATTTTACTGTACAGCTGAGTCGTGGGATGAACTCTGCTGTCAGAATTGTAGGAAAAATTCAGTTCAAGAACTGGGTATCGCTGTACTGGATTTCCCTTATTTTCCATTCATGTGTTTATCATTCATATTTGCTCAGCATATCCAACGTCTCAGGCTGGTGTAGGGGAAGTGTGCAAGCCCACTTCTGCTACGTTCAGTGGGAGAAGGGTCTGTGGCAGGGGCTGCCCCAGCCAGGGAGAAGGCGGCTAAGGCAGAGCGGATCTGCCAGGGTTCAGAGGCAAGGCTAGCGAGGGCCCTCCCTGCAGAGTCACCTGCTGGACACAGCTCAGGGAGACCAAGTACAGGAGTGTGGGAGAGCTCCCAGGCAGAGGGCAGAGCATGGGCGAAGATGCAGAGTCTCAGGGAGGCATGTCTGTGGGGTAGCCGGGGGGAGGTCACCAAGGACTTGGTCCTTACTCTGATGAAACAAAGAGACTAGACACAGGGGATGTCATATTCTGAGTATGATAGGAGTGCCAGGGCATCAGCTAGGATTGCCAGAGGCAGATACACTGCTCCTCAAAGGGTGACGTCATCCTCACTCTAGGCCTGGAATATGAAGCCCACAGTTCAAAGCCAAGGCTTGGAGTCAAAAGTGAAGTTGAAATGTCTTCTATTCTAGCACAGCTCCCCTGGCTGTACGGTTCTGCCACACGTGTGATTAGAGTTTCCTGAAAATCGTTACATTCAATACAGCTTGGCACTAGAAGGGGTCGGAGGGAGGAGTACAGGGATCCTTCCCCGCTCCACAGAAAGAAGCCAAGCCAGAGAGGCCGGCTGGCTCCGGGCTGTGGGGTTTGCCGTGGACTCCAGGACCGTGTCTGTGGTGCCAGACTTCAGTCTCTGGGCTGCCAAAACCTTGAGACACATGTCTAGTGCTTGTGTAAGAGCCAGTTGCTTGAAACATGAGTGTAAGGAAGAAAACATACAGTTCTTTTAAGTTCTTTCTTCAGTGTAGGATAACTGTGCGAAGCATTGACTACTTCCCATTCCAGTCTTCAGATGCAAGGCTGTCCAGTAAGTGCTCCCCTTCTGGGTATCTGCATTATGCTTACTGTTAACGCTGATCTGGCCACAGCGTGTGTGTCCTTTCCTGTGTTCCTTGTAAACAGGGAGCGACTGGGGGAGCAGCGCGGCGCGCTGATGCTGTGCTCGGCCGGTGCTTCTCCAGTTTGATCTGACTGCTTGGGAGCAGAGGACGCAAGCTCTGTCTGGCAGCTCCGGCACAGGTGTGGGCTGGGAGCAGAGGCCAGGCAGGGTGTCCAGGCTGCCGCTGTGCGCGCGAGTCCACTGCCTGGCGCCACCGAGCCTTGGCTTCCCCAGCTGGAAGCGAGATGTTACCACCACCTTTGTGAAGGTGGTGTGAGGGCGAGCTGGCGTGATGCAGGGAGGGTTCGTAACATGGGATCTCATACTGGGTGACCAAGGGTGTTTGGTGTCAACCTTTCATGTTGTCACTAAAGAGGTTTGGTTTTTTTTTAATGTTTATTTATTTATTTTGTGTGTGTGTGTATGTGTGTGTGTGGCCAGCTCAGCCCACCAGGGGG
>NDGM011172632.1:0-11152 GCA_002564305.1 Octomys mimax | reverse complement strand
AACTAAACAAAAGTAGGGAGGGTGGATGTCTTAGCCATACTTTCAACATTCAGAATGCTGAATCTGGTATTTTTCACTCAGCCTAGTATTGACTGTTTATGTCTACAAAGAAAAAAAATTCCCTGGGGAAAAACTTTCTCCCAAGCAAATCCTAAAAGCAGACGCTTTGTCCAAGTGTAGGGAGAATTTTAACACCATGGCAAAAAAAAAAAAACGCTTTCTGGGTGACCTCACCTCCCACTCGTTCACTCCAACCGGGGTATTTTCTTCCAAAATACGCACAATACCCAATTTCAAAACTACAGTTTAATGTCCTGGCCAAGAGAAAAGGAACCATCCATTCACTGCTGCCACAGGTGAGGTTTTTTAAGCCAGGTACCTCTTATGAATAGACGGAGAGCTGAACGCTTTACACATAATGCCCCCGTCGCGGAAAGGACTCCTAACCAATCCCGTCTGGTAGGCAGAAGACTGGGGTCAATCTGTATCGCCAAGCACCGGTGCCCATGGCCCCCGGGCTCTTGAGCTGCCTCTTCCCACTCTGCTGGATGCTTTGACTCTTAACCTGGGCCCCTCCTCTCCAAAGCGTTTCCTCTCCCGGAGCCCTGGAGAGCTCCCTGGCTAGCAATTGGGCCAGATGACTTTGCACCTTGAAAGCACTTTACTAAATCGAGGCCCTTCCCAGGTTGCGAGGGAAAAAGGGGCACCCGGAGCTCCCGCAGCTAAGACACAGGTACTCAGGAAGTGGCCACCGACGGCCTTGGGAACCTCCCACCTTGCCTGCTCTCCCCACAAGGCACCCGCCTTCCTCTCCTCTCCCACACTTGAAGGAGCGAAGCCTCCCTGGCCAGGATGGGCACCCTCTCTTTCAGCGGGGATCCCCTGGACCTGCACATGAGTGGGCCGCTGCGGGGCTTGGGGAAGCTGCAGCGAGAACTCGGGGTCCGCCCTGCCCCTGCTGCGCCACTTCGGGAACAAGTTGTTGAGGACGCGCGGGAGACCATAACCCGGGGCGGGGCTGATGCAGGAGTCTCCCGCCTCCCGCGGACCCCGACTCCCGAGCCTCAGCTAGCAGTGCTGGGGGAAATGAAATGGGGGCGCGGCTGCGGGAAACGAGGGCGGGGAGGGGGCAGGGTCTCCAAGAGGCCCGAGGTGGCCACCGGCCTATGCCCAAGCCACCTCCGCGGGAACAAAGGGCTTCTGTCTCGGGCAGGGCGGCGGACTCGGCGGCTCTGGGCCGAGAAACTTTTCCCGGGCCTCGGGGGCGTAGGTGCGGGGTGCCGGGGCGCGCAGTCCTCACTGACCTCCTCGATGGCCGCCACCGTGTTGCGGCACTGGGCCGTGCGCGTGGTGAAGCTGGAGGCCGTGGGCGCCTTGTAGTCCTCGAGGGTCTCAGCCACGAATTCCGACACGGAGATCTGGTCCGGCATCGCCGCGGCGCGCGAGGCCAAGGGACGGCCCCCGCCTCAGTCTGCGACGCCGCGCGCTCCGGACGGCGGACAAAGGCGAGCGCGGCGCGGGAGCCGCCAGGAGCGCAGAGCCGGCGCGGCCGCACCTCGGCCGCTGTCCGCCCGCGCGCGTGGGCGCCTAGGGCAGCCGAGTCTTCCCCGCGCGAGTCAAGTCCGCGCGAGCGCGGAGACTGGCGGACGCACACAGCCGGCGGGAACTGCCCGGCACCCAGCCGCTCGCCCCAGCGCCTCCCGCAGAGAGGGGCGGGGTCGGGAGGGGGCGGGGCCAGGAGGGGCGGGTCATGTGGGGCGGGGCCACGCGGCTGTCCGGCGGCCAATTGGCGCGCTCGCCGCTTCGCCTCCTGGAAGCAAAGCCCGCAGGAAGGGAGGCGCGGGCCCAGCCCTCCAGCCACCCCTGGCTGCCGCGCCGCATTGTCTCGGCCTTCTCCCGGCGCGCCGGGGTTCCGGTGCGCCCCCCACTCTGTTACTGACCTGCCGCGGATGAAACAGGCCCCTCCCGGCAGGTACAAGCCCTGGCGCCCGCCTCTATCAGCCAGGGCCTGTGCAGGGTGCATGGGATAGTCCCTCTCTCCTGGGCGCGGCGGAGCCACCCCACTGCTTGCCTATCTTACCCTCGGCGAGGTCCCACTATCCCTTGAGTCCCAACCCAAACCGCAGGGAAGGTCAGGTCTAGCGAGAAGATAGTGCGCGGAGCTCGCCCNCCCCCGCCCCCCGCCTGGCCAGGGGACAGTTTAGAATGGGTCACAATGACAAGTAGTGACCATGATAGTGTGTCTCTGCTATACAGTCTCTTTAACCTCACCTTCAAGTTGGGCAGGGTGGCACGCCCTTGAGTATCACAAATTTGAGCTCAAGCCTAGTAGCAAGACCCTGCCTGAAAAAAAAGTAAAAAGGGCTGGGCTGGAATGAAGCGCAGTGCAGAGGCCCTGGGTTCAATCCCTAGTATCACAAAAGTGGGGGTGTGGGAGTAGATGACAGTTGGCTCAAGAGTGCGAGGTAAAAGGCCAAATGGTGATTGACACCCATGTCCTTGGACTCAAAGCTCCACCCTGTCCCCCCTCCAGTGCCCCAGTTCTGTTTCTTAGCTAAGCTCATGCAATTACAGGCATTCCCAACTAGTTGTAAATAGTTTTAGGGTCTTAGACCAGGCCCCACCCTGAGAGGTCACTAGACACAGACAAGGGGAAATGGGTTCCTCAGGGACATGCTGGCACCCAGGGGACCTTAGGAAGGGCTGCGTCTGAGGAAGAGGAGGAGCTGCTGCTCCTGATTGCACAGCAGAGGCAGTAACACCTGGGACAACCTTAGGCAGAGCTGATCCAAGGAAGCCTGGCTTCGTACTGATTCTCATTTACAGCTCTTAGGGAAATCCTCATAGCTATGAGAAATACCCAGGAATTCCCAAGGCAGCCATCAGATGAAATCTCACCCGATCCCTTCACACCGGGCACATGGCATGGGTTCTGTGGCTACCAGCAAGAAAAGCAAGAGAAACTTTACAAAAACCTTTTGTGCCTCTGAGGAGGAAGTGGGAGAGACGCTAAGAGCTTGTTGCACAGACAGAGCGGTCTCTGGACTGCAAGAAGGACGGTGGACCAGTCAAACAGCCTTTCTTACACTCCCATGTAGGAATTTTCTACATGAGGTGGCATCTTGGGTCAGACGTTATGTATGGCTTTTGGTATTTTAGTAGCACTACATGTGAAATTTAGCTTTCACAAATAGCTGCACTACTGAGTAGCTTTGATCACTGCATTAAGCCAAGGATTTCAATCTAAAAACTGTGCCTGTCTCCATCTTTTTCTTGTATTTGTTTTTTTTTTTTTTTCAACCTTTTAGTATCTATGGCAGGTTCCTCTATTTACAGCTTTCTACAATTCAAGACCAGTATGTATTATTCATCTTAGCACATCCTCTCCTACTCAAGATAGTTTCTGTTCTCTCCTACCTACTTTTCCAACTACAATCTTTTTATTACTCTTTCAGGTTGGAGAACATCATAACTAACACTTCCAGTCTTGAATTTTGGAGGGCTGGTCTCTATGACGCTATGAGGGATTTAAGAGAAAGTAATGTTTTTCTTGGCATCAAGTCCAGCATTGACCAGCCTAATCAAGATTTGTATAAGGACAAAGTTAACATTGGTGTTCTGTATTTCTTTGTTCTTGTTTCTAGTAGTTTAATATAATCTTTCCAATATAAGAACTTTACTAGAGCCAGCGAGATAGATCAGCGGACTAAGTACTTGCTTTGGCAAGCACAGGAACCAGGGTTCAATCCCCTGTCCTGCATGCTGCGCCAATCCCACCCAGGGGGCGTGCTGAACCTGTGACTGAGTCCTGCTGTAGTGGTACACACCTATAATCCTAGCACTGTGAAGGCTGAAAACAGGAGGATCACTATGAGTCTGAGCTGTGTAGTGAGACCTTGTACCAAATACATTGAAGAAGAACAACAACAACTTCATTAGCTTTAGGGCTGGTGTAGTGGCACACACCTGTCATCACAGCACTCAGGAGGCTAAGACAGGAGGATCACTGGGAATTTGAGGCCAACCTGGACTACACAGTGAGTTTAAGGCCAGTTGGAACTATACAGTGAAACCCTACCTCAAAAGGACAGAGAGAGAGGGGGGGAGAGAGAGAGAGAGAGAAACACTTTAATAGCTATGGGGCCAGCATGGTGGCTCATACGTGTAGACACAGCACTCAGGAGGCTGATGCAGGAGGATCCCTGAAAGTTCAAGGCTGTCCTAAACTACACGGTGAGACCTGGCTTAAAAATAAGAGAAAAATGATCTTTAATAGCCTTAAAAAATTAAATTATGAAGATGTTTTATGTTGCACAAGTAGATAGAAAAAGGGACCAGGGATGTAGTTCAGTGGCATAAGCGCCATCACTAAGTCCATTTGGAGTGTTCAGGGGATGTGAGATTGGTGAGACACAAAAGCAGATAGCTCCTCCATCATTGCTTAGAAATCTGACTTGCACTGAGAACTAAAGACCAGAGCAAAGTATAGTAGATGCCTCTCTGAAGTTAATATGATGAGTTACTTCCAACAAATAAAAAAGTTAAAATTGAACATGGACCAAGAAAACATCATAACACACTTTTCTCCTGGGTCAAGAGGATGCTGACGGAACTACCTACCAGAGACCCGTATCCTTTATTCAGAATTATTAAATCTAAAAGCCAAAATCTAATTTTAAAAATAATTTGTCATAAAGTGACCTGAAATGAGCTTACATGAAGCTCATTTGAATATATTTTGATGCAAAATGTGAATGTGATTATAAATGTGATGATTATGGAGTATTACCTCAAAGTCTACCAGGGGTGATTCAAAATATGTACTGTTATCTTTCTAAAACCTGAAAAATTTTTTAATCCACACCTGTCTGGCCTATGAATTTAAATAAGAAACTACAGTCCTGTAATATTTCAAAAAGAGAAAAATGTATTAGTCCATTTCTGCTGCTATCACAAAACACCTAAAGCTGGGAACTTTTAAACAAAGATTATGAAGCCCACAGTTTGGGGGATGCAGGGCCAAGATCAAGCAGCCCCATCGATTTGGCCTCCAATGAAGGCTTCCCAGGGGATGCCAACAGGAGGTGAGACTGGTCCCTGTGAGACAGGAAGCCACGCAGGACTCAGAGGTCTAGCTTCTTCTTTTATAACAACTCATACTCAAAATCTAATAGATATCTCAAACTATTTTGATCCCTTTCAAGACAAAGTCTCTGATGAGCAACCACTTCTCTTTACAGCCCACCACCTAGAAGCACCACTGCCACACTAAGGACTGACACACTGAGGACATGCGCAACTAGAGACAGATCACATCAAACCAGAGCAGAGAGAGCCAGCATATTAGGGTTTGGATCTTAAATATCTTTTATTTATTTATTTATTTGCATTTTAGGGAAGGGTCTACAGGGTGTTCAGGGTCTCACTACTAGTTCAGACTTGTAGTGATCCACCTGTTTACAGCCTCCCAAGTGCTGGGATTACAGGCACACCCCACCCCACCCAGACTCAATCACTGTCTCAGCATGCCGGGGGGCAGGGCCAGCACAGCAGGCCCAGGGATTGAACCTCTGGCCCCTGCACCTCCTTGCAGGTGCTTTAATCTGCTGAGCTATTTGGCTGGCCCTTTAAATATCTTTTAAAGGCTAGTGTGTTGAAGGGTTGCTCCACAAAGCAGCAAGGGCTTTGTAATCTTTTGTTTATAAAGTTCCCTGCTTTAAGGTCAGAGGCTGTAAAACTTCAGGAGGCAAGGCCCAGTTGGGGGGAATATGTCACAGAGGTCATGCCCTTGAAGAGTTTATGAGAATCCCAGCCCCTTCCTCTTGTGGCTTCTCAACACAGACCAAAAAGCAAGAGAGCCAAGAGATTATGGACTGAACCTCTAATACCCTGAGCTGGAATAAACCTTTCCTCCTGCAAGTTGACTCACCTCGGGTATTATGTCACAGCAAAGAAAGCTGATGGGGGGGGAAGTGACAAAATTTCAGCAGCTAACAGATAGGCAAATAATCCATTTTCAAAGGCATTTTGTACTTCCAAAGACTCATGCAAACCTGAGTTTGTTTGTTTGTTTGTTTGTTTTACCCTCAGGTCAAAGTGTAAAATATCTTAACTGAAATTTGCTCAAGTTGGCTGGCTTACCACAGGACTTGTCCAGTTTTCTTACTCCTAGTTGCTTATTCTTGGAATAGAAATATCTGTACCTTGAAGGAACTGTGGCAAAGAGTATAATAAAACAGAAACAATGTGAAAAACACCATCGTGCTGTGAACACAGAAAGAAGTTTCTTTTCTCAACCGTAAACCACTTGCTCTCTTCCAAAGTAAACAGTGTTGTGGAAGGGACCCACTTGTCCCAAAGTGAAAGGAAGTCAGGTGCATGTGCCATACCCTTGCTCTTCAGCACATGAGAAAATTCTCAGCACCCCAAGACCATTTTGCAAGCTTAGATTTTGCTGCCACCTTTGCTTATCTGTGATAAGTAAATCACCTCCCTGGATTTCACTCACTTGCTAAGCAAGGGGGAGCTTAAAGTCCTACGCTCTTTTCTAAGTCTGATCTCTCTTCTGCTCTCATGATCCCATTATCCATGAATTTCTCTTTGGTACTTCTTTTTTATTTAAGTATTAGTGATTGAACCTAGGGCCTGAGCTGCATCCTCAGCCTTTTGTTTAATTTTTCATTTTGATACAGTTTCTCACTAATTTGCTAAATTGCCCAGATCTGGGCTGGAATATGCAACCCTACCTCAGCATCCCAGGGTGTGGGAATTACAGGTGTGTGCTTGGCTCCCTTATCCATGTTGTCTTAGCTACTTCCCTATTGTTAGACCATAAACTTAAAGGCAGGGGAGGTTTATTTTGGCTCCTGTTTCAGTGCAAGTTCAGCAGGCTCCAAAAAAGGGTTGGTGAGATAGCTCAGTGGGCTAAGCCTAAGTGCCTTCTTAGGGAAGCACAGGGATAGGGTTTGAGCCCTAGCACTACATGTCACCCTGGCCCTGCCCTCAGGTGCACTGAACTGGGCACTGAGACCTGAATGGTGGCAGACACCTTTAATCCCAGCACTGGGAGGCTGAAAACAGGAGGATCACTATAAGTCTGAGCTGTGTAGTGAGACCCTGTACCAGATACAAAAAAAAAAAAAAAAAAAGGAAAAAAAGGAACAGCATGGTACGGGGGCCTAGTGGAGGCAAGCTGTTCAGGGCATGGGGCACAGGAAGCAGAGAGAATGTAGGAGCAGAGAGGGAGAGGAACCCTTCCAGGCCACGCCCCCAGGGCCACCCCCTCTACCAGGCTCCACCCCCCCAGTGCCACATTTAGCTGTAAGCTTGTCAATGGAGTGATCTGGATCATCACACCACCATGATCCAGTCACCCTGCTCCACCTATGAGTGCAGGAAGCTTTCGGGGAACATCTAGATAGAACTTAACACATTTTATGTTAGTTTGGACACACAGGGAAAATGGCATCGGCACCACAGTACTATGAAAAGTCCAGTAACCGGTCCTAGATATTTGAGAATGGGTGTGTTCTAGGTGACATCGAGAACTAATTTTTGAAAATAGATGACAAGCAGATTTAGTCATATTAACTTTATGTAAAGGCACTTGAGGGCTGTTTGCTTTTGTTTTAACAAAGTTTTTCCATTCTCAGAAATGAAGTACAAGGAGCAATTCTAGATAATGAGGTTTAATCAGTCCTACTGGCTCTAGAGCCAGCTGTCACACTTTCAAGAATGTTGCAGATTAGTTCTGCATCTGCTAAGCAGAAATACCATAGGATGGTGTTCTCCACACACCTCTTTGCCATCCCATATTTTGGTACCCTTAAATTATCCACAGTAGGAGCATTCACACCAGACAATTAATAAATGCTACTGATCATGCCTTGATTTATTGCTTTGTAGATGTCCAGCTGAATAAAGTAAATGACAGAGAAAGGGTTAATAATGCAGATTGTGATGACATATGGGTCATGCCAACAGCCATTATAACGTGAGTCATGAAAAGTTTGAGGGACTATTCTTCCCATATTTGCCAACTATTCTGTGATACAGCAGAGACTCTATATGTTGGCAGATGAGTGAAGTCACAGCACATGTTTGCTGTCCCACTTCCATCTCACTCATTAATGTAAACAAATGTCAGCCAGCATTTGGTTGTTGCTACACCCATTTATTAGTGACAGGAGCAACTTCTTTGCTGAGTTGGGTCATAAACATTTATACATTTTCTTACTTTGTCAAACCATGACTAAACTGCAGACTCAGGTTAGCAGTGAATACAAACAATGGGCAAAAATCAATGCAACCATTCTGTACAAATCAATTAGCTCTATAGAATTTACAATAAAATATAGTGTGTTACTTGTGATTACTTATAAATTACATCCTTTAAATCAATATAAATTAAAACATATTTATGCAAGGCTCAATTTTTCTTCACACAGCAGGTTGTTAAATATTTACCAGCTATCCTAGTCCCTTTTTCCTTACTGGGACACAATGTGCGACAGCCATGACTTAGAGGAGGAGAGGTTTATTTTGGCTCACATCTTCACAAGTTTCAGTCCATGGGTAGCTGGCTTCGGCGCAGAAACAGCATGGTTCTAGAGTCTGGGCCAAGCAAAACTGCACCCAGCATGGTGACCAGGAAGCAGAGAGAGTGAAGGGAGGAGCTGGGAAAGGAGATAAACCAGCCTAGGTCACACCCTGGTAACCCCTTCCAACCAGGCTCTGCCTCCTAACAGTGCACTGAGTTATGAATTTATCAGTGGGTGAATCCATGAGGAGGTGTGTGTCCCTCTGATCCAATCACCTTCCTGAAGTCCCACTCGGACAAGATGAGAGTTTTGAGGGCCATTTTTTTTTTTTAATCTAAACCCTAACACCAGTGCACTTTCGAGTATAATTGTATCTTCCCTGCCCAGAGGACAGCTTTGGACTTTCCAACTCTGAGTCATGCTTGAAGAAACAAACACATATAGCGTAAAACCTTGATAAACTGGATTGTCTGAGCCAAGGCAACTTGTGTTAATAAATATTAGTTGTCTTGGAGTAATTAAGAAAATGCCGTTTGTTATTTTTAAGTACTTGGAATAACACAAACAAGTGCCAGCAGTAGGTGGGGTCTGTTTTAATGAAAAAGCAGAAAAAAATTAATTAGCACCTTTTATATAAATGGGCTTGCTAAATCTTTTAAAGAGTGCTTGCAGTAAATTACTTTCCTGAGTCAGCCACCACACACACCCCCCCCCCTGTGTAGACCCATTTTGATGTTTTGAGGGCCCACCCCTTAGATGGGCCGGAAGTCCCCCTCTCTCATCTGAATTATTTTAGGGCTAAAGAGTGTCCTGTGGTTTCCTATTGGCCATCAGATAAAGTTTCACCTCCTTGGTTAGTCTGCCCGGCCTCTTCCCCAGCTTCCGGTCTGGCACCCTCCCCCCAAATATGCTCTGACCCCAGGAGTAAACTCAGACTGTCTTTCTAATGCCCTGAGCTAAGATGATTTGGATCTTTCTTGCTGATTGGAAAAACTCAGCAGCAGCAGATTTTGTGACATGTGAAAACTTGGGCACTAAGGCATGCAGGAGATCAGGTTTCCTGGCATGTAGCCTCACCCTACCTCCACTTACCTGTCATCCCTGGTAGCAGAGCTGAGAGGTTGCGATAGACACACAGTGGCCCACATGCTAAAATATGTGTAGTCCTGTGTGGGCTTAGAAAGGGCCACACACTGCCCCCAAGGCAGCTCCTAGCAGTCACGAACACCTCAAGAGGTGCTCACGTCCTCTCCCAGAAGCGTTCTTCCTCTTTTCCCTTGGAAACTTCCGAGTGTCTTTCAAGACCAATTCCAAGTCTTAACCCAAGGATGAAGACATTTTCATCTTTCAGTAACCCTGAGGCAAAATAAGCTGTCCCCCTTCTGGTTCCAAGGAGCTTTGGTTGCATCTTGGGGGGCTTTGGTGAGGATGTGGAACACAGTACCAGTCCCTAGTGCTTAGGGACCTGGGACACATGTCTGTTCCTGCCTGCCTCCCAGGCCATTCTCATGGCCCCATGAGGTCATTGTTTTTTTTGCTTTTACAACATTTATTTCATTGAACAAGCCCATCTTTTTTTTTTTTTTTTTTTTTTCAGAACTGGGGATTGAACTCAAGTCCTTGTGCTTGCCAGGGAAGCGTTTATTCTATTGAGCCATCTCCCCGGCCCCTAACAAGTCTTAACTTCACTTAGGAAATCACTTGCCCCACTTTGTCCAAAGCCCCCTGATGTGTGCATCCTAGAAATGTTCACATGAGGTCCATACTAGAACTTATGTTCCCTTGTATCATGCCCAGCAGCAGATCATGCTCCTGGGAAAAGTGCAGATGTTTCATTTGCCTTTGTACCTATAGCTGAACAATAGGGCAAGCACACAGTGGGTGCTGCATAAATGTTAGCAGAATTGGACTGCATGGAGGTGCTTATCTTTTAGCATAGAAAGTGAGAGAAGACATGGATGCAATAGGAAGAAAGGCCTTGGTTGATGTGCTATCCCAGCGGGCTTTTTCACATGATGGATTTTCCACTGGCTGCTCAAGTATGTGGGGAAAGATCAGTGCAGAGGGATTCAAGCACTTTCTTGTGGTATCACTTGCAGCCTGGTAGCCATATGACACTGCCACATATACACAAAAGAGCTCCTGCCCTTTAACCCTTGCTAGTTAGCAGCACCTGAAAGTGATACAAATGCAGACCCTCTCTCTAGCCCTTATCCTACAGTTGGGTCTGGATAAGACTTAATAAGATCCCTGGGATACCCGATGGTCCTTTAACACTTGAGAAGCATTTTCTAACATAGAGAGACCACATGGAAAGACCACAAGAAAAGACTTCTCACTCTTTGACCACCTAGCATGGAAAATATTGGGATGCAATCAGACTCCAAAGGTTGAGGTTCTTCTTGATCCTAAGATTTATGAAGTTTCCTTTCCTTTTTGAAGTTCCCTGCTATGAAATAGCCTGTCTAGTTGCTACCTTATTATACTGTGAAGCACTTACTTCCAAGCACTGTTCCAAGCACTTACAGTCCAAGCACTGTTCTCAAAACTAAGATGTGCTGGTGAATAAGCCAGAGGTCGTGGGTATAATAAAACTTAGATTCTAGTGGAGG
>NDGM011172598.1:0-11661 GCA_002564305.1 Octomys mimax | reverse complement strand
AACTGTCCTACCAATTTGGTTTGAAAGTGTCTCATTGCTATTTGTTTATCAATAAAATTATGGAAAAATTGTAAAAAAATAAAATAAAATAAATAATTATAAAAAAAAAGTGATCAAGGCAACATGACACAGGCATAAAAATACACATGTGGATCATGGAAATGAGTAAAAGAAACAGCAACAACTCTAGGCACGTACAGGTATTTCATCTTTGACAAATGAGTCAAAAACATACACTTGAGGAAAGACGGACTCTTTAATAAATGGTGCTAGGAAAATCAGACATACATATATGGAACAGTGAGTCTCGCCCCATATATTTCTCCATGTATGACACTAAAAGGAACATCGAAATGGATAGCTGATGTAACTATTAAAAGAGAAATACTTAATCTGCTGGAAAATTAGGTAAAACTCTTCATAACATAAGAATAGACTTTCTGAACAGAACCCAAATAATACAAGAAATATTTAGAAAGAATAAGTGGGATCATATCAAATTAAAAAGCTTTTGCACAACAAAAAGAAATAACTAATAGAGTGAAGAAACAATCTATAGAAAGGGAAAAGTCACACCAGCTATTCCTGTTGGATGGCTAATAAGGAAGGGAGGAGATTTTGAATGGAGGGAATGGAATAGGGAAAAAATAAATCAAGATATATCATGTACACACACATTTGTACCATTACATAAGTGGACCTATATCTCAAATGTACCAATAAATTTAATTAATTACAAAAAATATAATAGATAACTCATAAGAATTTAGACCATCCCCAAAATAAAACAACCATTCAAAAATTAAAGCACTGAAGTAAATAGATACTTTCTGGAGAAGTACAAATGGCTAATAAATACAACATAAAATGCTTACTGTCTTTGGTCTTCAGAGAAATGCAAGTTAAGACTACACTGAGGTGACATCTTCTCCCAGACAGAATGGGTATGATTGTTGGTGGAGACTAAGATAATACAAGCACTATAGAAATCAGTGTAGGGACCCCTAAAAAGCCTAAAACTAGGAATTCTATTTGCTCTATGTGTTCTCTTTCTGTGTATCTTCCCAAAAGAGTTAAAATCATCATATTACAGAGATGCACATATTCTGATATTTACAGCAGCACAATTTGCTATAGCTAGACTTTGGGAACAACACATATACTCACCAACAGAGGAGTGGATAAGGAAAATGGGGTATTAATACATGAAGGAGCCCTGTATTGCCATCAAGAAAGATAAGCTCCAAGCACTCACAGGTAAATGGATGCAACGTGAGAGTACCATGGTAAATAAGTCAGATGCATAAGCTCAGATATTGCAGGATTTCTCTCATATGAGAAACAGAAAGAACAAAGAAGTAGGAAATGGACAAGAGTTCATATATTTCCTCAAATTACAAATTTGATTAAGAAATATTTCCATACATATGCTAATTGGTTTCATTTATATTACTGGTTTATCTTAGTTGCTTGAAAAGAAAGATTTGTATTACTGTCTGTATCTTGTTTGTGAGAACCTTTTTGGTTTGTCTTGCACTCTGAGTAACTGCTTTGAAGATAACAATACACAGTATGATAACAGTTGTTGTGCTCTTATTGTTTGGTCATGAAAGTCTGCTTTTTCATAAAATGAAAAATTTAAAATAAAAAGTGAGTAAAATTAACTCTTGAAAACAAACTAATTGTATTTATGAACCTTGTCAAATTCACTTATGAGTGAATTTAATAATTTATAAATTGCTTGTGATTTTCTTTATAAGAAAATTTTGCTTTTTGCTTTTCAATCGCTAAGCCTTTTATTTACTTTTCTTATCTTATTGCACTAGCCAAGACTTGCATAATGTTGATGATAAGTGATAATAAGAAGAAAACAAAATACACAAAGAAACATAGAAATTGAGGGAATAAAGCCCATTTTCTCTGGTCTTATCATTAATCTAAAGAAAATGAATTCCATTTCTGGAGAGTGCTTGTTTATGTGGATTTTTGTCCTTGTACTGACAAACCTTTCCTACCCAAGATGAAGTTAATTATCTTGACCAAGTTTTCCCTAGTGTCCAATGTTATTCCACTGTCTGATCTCTGAAAGAGTGATTATTTGTTGAGTACCTCATTTTTTTTCCCTACAGTTCTCTACTGCCTACTCATTTTTCATTAATTCCCTCCATCTTTTGTTCACTCGTGAAATAGTTGCTTATTGAGTCGCTCTTGCATGGAAGGTGTTTCATTATATACTAGGAAATCCATTTTTAAGAAAATAGACATAACCCTGTGTGTGCTGAGCCAATAATTGTCTTAAATTTATTTTTGTATTTTTTACTTTTAAAAATTATTTGTATATTTGGTACATGGTCAGAGATTGGACTTGTAGTGATCCTCCTGTTTTTTTAGCTTCCTCAGCACTGGGATTACAGGCATGCACCACCATGACCAGAGTCTGTCTCTGTCACCGACTCAGTGTGCCCCGGGGGCGGGGCTGGTGTGCATGTGGAACCCAGGATCAAAACCTGGTCCCTGTGCTTCTCAAATCATGTGCTTAGTCTAATGAGCTATCGCACCGGCCCTAATATTCTTAAATTTAACAAGTTATATGAACTTCTCATTCAACTAGAAATTTTCTTGCATTTAATTGTAAGATTAGGGTATCAAATTTTATTAAAGATCCAGGATTTTCTATCACTCCTATCATCCTTGGACTGTTGGCTTTTGCTCTTTTGAAGACAACTGTACTACTATATGTCTAAACATCATAACTTTCCACCAAATATTCAAGGAAAAAGTAGAATAGCTGCTTTCCTCTCTCTCTTTTATTAAGAAGAAAAATGATTCCTAGAGGCTCTGCTGAAGAGCATCTCTGTTTCAGTGATAAGAATTGTACCACATGGTCATCCTTACCTACAAGGAAGGCTGGCAAAATAGGTGTCTGGCTGAGAGGAGTGGTTTTATGAGGGTAAATGCAGCTTAGCCGTGGCAGGTCCACTACCGCTGTTTCATATTGTCACACTAAGTCCAACTGGGATGTTCCCAGCCATGAAAAGAGGAAATTCGTCGGCAGATAAGCAGTGCCTGTTACCGGGTAGACAATGTTTGCCCTCTTCCAAAAACGAGTTACTTAAGATGACATCTTTCTCCTGTTTCTCTTGTAGAACATTTCTCTTTTCCATCATGGAGTTTACCATTTTTCACATGGGTGTGAATGTTCAGTTCATATTTCTGCTTTCTTCCTATTCACAGACTATAAGCTCAGAAAATGTAATTTTGATCACTGCTATTTTTGCCCCTAGTCAACCCAAGCCCTATGTTTCTGACCCAATAAATGCTTTAAAAATATACGTTGAAATTTAAAAGTGATACACTGTCTATATTTAATAAATCAGTAACTGTACAATTGAAAATTATAACCTTCTGTGAAGACGTTGTTGCTTGGTTAGTTATAATCAATTAAAATCTTCAACTTTCCCATCTGGACCACTACTCATAATTCAAACATAAGGAATATTCCAAGGGATCAAAAGAACTTTGGGGTTTAAGCAAAAACTGAGTTGATTGCTTGACAAAATTATATTAGAAAACTTAACTAGGTTAAATATACTGTACTTATTTGGATGTACAAACTTATTCTAAATTCAACTGCAGTTTATATCACCATGGTTTTCTTCTGTAAATCTCACACATTCCAGTGAAAGTTAATTTATTATGCTTAAGTGTTCAATCATTCACATATTTATTTATTCATAAAATGCACACTGAATCTGACTCCTCTGGGTAAGTCACTCTGCAGTCGCATCCCTTGCTGCATTAGGATGTCTCTCTTGAACACCATCTGTACCAATTTTATAGGATGAACCCTAACACTGTTTTTTTTATCTTTTTAAAATTTTATGAAGGGGAAGTACAAAATAGTATTAAAACAGAGAAAGTACAAGTTATACAGAATCTCACTTAGCAAAGTAATATGAATTTTATAGTATTTGTTGTAATGCATAGTGTTGTCTTCCAACCAGTTATTCATATTTTTACCAGATATATGCATGCAAAATTGGAAGAAGAAAGAAAAAAGAACGACATATGTAAGAGATTAAGAGGAGAAAAAGGAGGAGCAATTGAAAAAAGGAGACAAAACAAATTAAGCATTATCTGCTCCTTTCCATAGACCAGCATAAGTGCACAGTACAGTCCAAATGGATGCAACTAAAGACCATTCTCTTAAGTGGAATAAATCAGACCCTCAGGTGAAGCATCGTATTATCTCCTTAGTGTGAGAACATGAAATGAAAATGCTGGGAAGAGGGGATGAACTTATTCAAAAAGAAAGAGTTACTGCCCTGAGGAGAAGACAGGAGAGGGAGTGGGGGAACGAGATCTCTCTATGTATGTAGGCAGGATGGTTTGGACAACTAACACCTTTTTAAAAACTGTCTCAAGTGTCTTCACCCTGGTGAAAACTTGCACTCTCTTGGACAGTCTTCTCTTGTCACCATGAGCACAATGCATCCTCCTTATGCCTCAACAATAGTTTAGTTTTTTTCTTTTCCTTAACTCATTATTCACTTTCAAGTTTTCTTCCTTCATTACACCATGACTCTTTGGAAATAGAAATCTTTTATTTTTCTGTATTTTAGAGAAGGGTCTACAGGGTGTTCAGGGTCTCACTACTAGATCGGACTTGCATTGATTTTCCCACTTACAGCCTCCCGAGAGCTGGGATTACAGGTGCACGCCACCACGCCCAGTCTCAATTGCCATCTCAGTGATTCCCCAGAGGGTGGGGCCGGCACAGCAGGATCAAACCCCTGCCCCTGCTCCTGCTTGCAGGCGCTGTAATCCACTGAGCTCGTTGGCTGGCCCTGGCATTAGAAATCTGTAGTAATTAAATCTTTGTATTCTGCTGTCTTTCCTGTGTACCGTAGGGGTTCACTGACAGCTTACTGAGCACAACAGTAAATGCATAAACTAATATATGACCCATTTTGATACTTCAGAAAACTCAGCCTTACCAAAAATGCCAGCAAACAGTGGGTCTTGGGCTGCCATTGGGATCTTTGAACTGTTACTCGGGATACGATCCACAGAACCCAGCTTCCCCTTGGCAATATCCTATGACTGTCAATTTAATGAAGGTGTGGCCACCCTGACATAGGTGTATCTTATTGCTATGCTCAAATGAGCAGTGTCTGCCACCTCCCTGAGATGAGCATCGGTGTGTAGCAATCTGCGGATTCATCTTTTCCACTTTGTGGGTGTTGTCTGCTCACAGGCAGCACCTCAACAACAATGGGGCTGAGCAAGGGAGCGGAAGAGGCCATGTTCTGGTTCTGAACATAGATAAGCATCACTAGCTTTTTCCTTCTAACAAGGAGGGCCTCAAAAGTCCCCAGAAGAAATCATCAACAAGACCCAACAAAGTAGGTGAAAAGTGAGAGCAATCTTGCTTTTCTCGGGAGATTATTTTTGTTGCCTGGAAATCCACAGCCAGATTCAGTATGTGCTATTCTTTCAACACAGTGACAGGCACAGGTGAGGTACTCAGGAAACTGAGTACCTTCCTTCCTCTAGTGCCACATTCTAAGCTAGAAAAAGCCTCACATGAGTCTTATGTCAAATTACAGTTAGGTCATTTATCATAGTGACACCGTTCGGTTATTTGTATTTTGGCCACCGTATTTGCATGGGACCTCTCCTCTAGACTATTCCTTGGCAGGCGTGAGGGTGGGGATGGAAAAAGAGAGTGATTTTTGAGTTCAAGAAACATCAATTCAATATGTATTTCCAAAGTGTGTATTCAATGCCCTCTGCATGATCATACATGTGATATGCTCTACCGTAAGGAAGTCGGGGCTTCTGGTTCAGATTGGAAGCTCACTGAGGAGGCCTCTCTGGGATAGTAACACTGGAACTGAAGCTGGGCAGTGCCACAAGCCCAGTGAGTGGCTAAGTTGAGGCTGAAACACAGGCCAACCACACCCTACAGATACTACTTTTGGGTGTATACTCTGCTGTCTTTCTAGACAAGCTCTGGTCCAAAACTAAGTGTTTTCCGTGCCTGGCTGCAATTGGCATGGTGTAAAAACTGTCCCTTCAGTCTGAGACACCCAGGGATCTCTTAATAGAACTGTGTGCTCAACTGGGGCAAAATGCCAGACCTGTATCTACCCGTCATATCTGTCCTGTTGAATGTCTTAAACAAAGAAGCAATCCAGGCAATTGAAAGCAACAGATCTAACAACAACATAAGGACAAAATAATTTGCTTCTCTAAAATAGAATGAAGCCCTTAAGTAGCAAGAGCCTGTACAGCCCATGAGTGGAAGAGCTAGAAGATGCTTTAGTATTTTAGCCCCCTGTATTTATAGATATGCACATACCAAAACTCAGAAAGTTATGTAGATTATTACTGCTACTCAGTTAGGTGAGAGAATTGGATTAGAACCGTGTTCTGAATCCTGACACAATAGAATCTTCAAATAGGCAGATTAACATCTGATATTGAATTTCAACTCTGTGACCTTTGCCTCTCAAAGCCTGTGAAATCATCTGCTCAGGGAGGGCTTTTGATCCACACCAGGTATTTTCACCTCTTGTTCTATGACTTAGTGTCACCAGTTCATTCAGATGTACTTCCAGGATGTGGTGGTTATTGATTTTTATATATTGAGCCCATATTTTTGCAAGATGAATTGAAAGGAAAACAATAAATTGCAACCATTGTTCCACTTACACTAAGCAATACTTAATAATCAGGGTCATATTCATCCTCCTGGAACTAAAGTTATGAGATTTAATTCTCACAATCTATTCAAAGTAGGAGCGATTCAATATACATGCACCATGATGACATGGATTCCACAGCACTCACAGACACTACAGAACCAGCCTTTGCTGTCACAGAATATTTGATTTTCAAATTGGAAATAGGCAACTCAAGTAGAGAGGTGGCTTAGCCTTTGGTATTTCTTAAAGGACAGGGGAAAATATTTGCCTTTTAGGCTGGACACCTTCTCATTAAAGGGCAATTTCACTGGTTAAAGGATATGTACCTCCCTAGGATACATCCTAAACCTGTTCTCCTGGTCAATAACGTGACCAAAAACCCCTTGTTCACAATTTCCAAACGTTTCTTAAGTTGAACCACTCCCAGTTGTAACCCTTAGGTCGGACCCATAGAAAGATAGATTTTTTTTTTTTTGGTACAAATATTAGCTTAGTCAGTAGACCTTTGTGCTTTTGGCTAGGTCATCCAGTTTTCTGTGTTTTGTTTATTGTCTAAGTGAAGGAAATACCAGCACCTGTCTTGTATGGTTGTGACAATTAAAAGGTTTATGTGGGCTATGCAACCCAATTCATACTATTTAAAAGAGGCATGCTCTTACTTTATTATGCATGATAATATAGACTTCCAGAGGACAGATTGGACAGTTTTATTTACCAAGCATTATAAGATAGTGATTTAGTACAGGAGATTTTCAGTAGCCTGCTTGCATCTAAAAAGCAAACCTATAGGGGCCAGCAAGATAGCTCAGTGGACTAAAGTGCCTGTTTAGGTGACCTTAGGCAAGTGCAGGGACAATGGTTTGATCCAGAGCACCACAGGCTGTGCTAGGCTTCACACTAGGGTGGGCTGAGCTGGCCAGAGTCTGGGTACTGTGACACATTCCTGTAATCCCAGCACTGGGGAGGCTGAAAGCAGGAGGATCACCACAAGTCTGAGCTATGTAGTGAGATCCTGCAACAACCAAATACATAAAAGCAAATACATAATTCCAAAATTTGGAAGGAAAATTAAAAAATTCAAAATTAGTAAAAGCTAATGAAATGTCTATGACATGCAACATCAAGATCACCTGAACTCAGCTCAGTTCTTAATTGTTTATGTAAGAATATAGTGAAGTTGAAACAATAACATGGAAAAATTTTGTTAGTAAAATTAAGAAAAATAATTATACCAAATATTTTTAAAGCAAAAGAAAGCTGCCCAGAACACCTAGGCTTCCTAAGATCATCTCTACTACCTTCTTTCCAGGTGCTCAGGCCCAAGCCCTGGGTCGTCCTTGACACCACCCTGTCCCCTATACACCCTTTCTGAGGTGTGGAATACAGCATGTACTTTTTTTTTTTTTTTTTTTTTTGTGGAACCAGGGATTGAACTCAGGTCCTTGCGCTTGCCAGGGAAGCGCTTATTCCACTGAGCCATCTCCCCGGCCCAACATGTACTTTCTACCTCTACTGCTAACTGCTTGGCCCAGTCACTGGGTATCTGGTCAAGATTTTTGCCACTGCCTCCTCATCGCTCCCTGGCCCCACTGTTGCCTTAATTGATCCAGTTAAAAGCTCAGCTCCATCTCACCACCCTCTGCCCAAACACCTGCAGTGGCTTTCCTTCCCTATCACAGTAATCTCAAGTTCCCAAAGATCCTCAAAATTCTCCATTGTCTTCTTGCTGTCTGGCCTCCCACCCTTTGCTTGCTTAGTCTACTCCACACATGTGATCTGCCTGCCAATCATCAGATATGCCAAGTACCACCTGCCGGGATCTTTTCACCACCTGGAGTTTGTTTCAGAATGCTTTTCCTCCTAGCCAGGTCCTCCTTCTTTTAGAGTCTGTTCAAACATGATCTCAATGAGACCTTTCTGAATACTTTATTTATTTATTTTTTTGGTGGTGGCACTGGGGATTGAACCCAGGGCCATCCACATGTAAAGCAAGACAGCCACTACCGAGCCACATCTCCAGTGCCTTTCTGAACATTTTATTAATACTATAGTCTCTCACTGAAACACCTCTCCCTGCTTTCCTCTCCCGATCTTTCTGCAACATATGTGGCACCAGCAAGATAATTCACTTTTTCTCTTTATTGTAATTCCAAGGAAAGTGGAGGGATTTATGTTTTATTTAATCCTAGGATGCTGGTTGACTAAGAGAATACCTGCCACACAACAGGAACACTTGTTCAATAAATGCCTACGTCTGTGGTGTGCATACATTTTATTAGGTTTGATATGATGTCAGATGCCACCTCCAAATATAGGAGCTATATAAAATGTCTACAGAATATCTTGAAATATGCTACAAAGTTCGTAAATTATTTTGTGTTTTTTGACATATATTTTGAGCAGTGGCTGGGATTTAGCCCGTGAAGGAACTGTAGTCAGCTGACCCAGTTTATCTTTCTTATTTGACTTCTTTCCTCTGTCCGTGCTATATTTTATATTGAATACTTCCAAATATTTCTATCTTTCCACAGGCTACAGATTGTATGATGCCTCTTTGGCTTTGTTCATGATGCCTACTTCTCTGCAATATCTTTCTCCCTTTTCTTATTTTCGCCGCGTCTTGCCCTTTAGGGGCTCCAGCCTGCTCAGGAGCATCCACCGGGCCTTCGACTGAATTAGGTTCCCAAGCTCTGCGTCCTCACAGCCACCCGTGCCTTCCTCCAGCTCTGCCGTGGCCATACGATGATGCTAGAACTGTCTCCTCCTGTGTCCATCACTCTGCCTCAGTGACCCATTTGGAGAGGATAGCTGACAGCTAGGGCTGATGCCGCACAGAAGTTGAAGGTCCAGCCGCTGCGCTGCTGGACCTCCTAGAGAGAGCCACGGGGGGGCAGACTCCTCTCTTGGTTCACATCAAGGCTTTCCACTCTTGCTACAGGACCATGGGGGCCAGCCCAGCGTGCTTTGGAACCTTAGCTTTCTGTTGCCCTGATGTGTATCTCAAACAAGTCCCCGTGTTCGATGTTCTCATCTGTGCAGAATGCACAAGCAAGCCGGAACACGGCGATGTTCTATACACACCCACCCCATTCCCAAAGAGGAAGGAAAAAAACTTCCTTAAGGAGGGAAGGAAATAACTTCTTCTTGTTGAGCATTCATCGTCCAGCTGTCAAAGTATACAATGGCTGGGTGCGGAGCTGTCTGGGGAAGTGTGGTGAGCAGTAGATGTTAGATGTGGTGGGGTTAGTTCGCTTCCTCGCAAGGGCCCCTTACCAGCTGGCATGTTCCTTGATAGTTGAGTTCAACTTTCACTTCTTGTATCTTCAGAAGGTTGACTGAAAGTAAACTAAAGTCACTTTACCCAGGAGACATCTTCGCCAGAGCTTCATAGTTCCAGCCTCACCCCTACTTTCCTTAGAGAAGACTTGGGACTCTTCAGCTGTCCTTGTGCTTCTCTTACATTCCTGCTGGGTTGGGAGTCAGATGCCCTGCTGTGCGCCAAGAGCTGTGCCAACGGCTGCAGGTGCGCTGTGCTTCCGTGGGCCATGAGGCAGCCCCACACGAGACAGGAGCGCAAGGAGCCTCGCTCTTCGGCTTGTGATCAGGCTCCTCGTTCTTAAGCCTGTCCCCTGCCCAGACGCTAACAGAAGAGATCAGATGTTAGCACCGTTGATCTCACAGAGGCTCAGAATGCCCAGACATGGGCTCTAATTGCAGGCAGAAGCTGATTTCCTGCTTTCTAAGTGTTCCTTCTAGTAACAATTAGCAAAGTCAGAGAGGCCAAAGGAGAGGAAAAGGAGGGATATGACATTTTATTCCCCGCTCTTGCTTTCTCTTCAGTTTCCTTATGTAGGGCTGAGGATGAAATTAGTGACTGTCATAGTGCAGAATGGGTTTTGACAAACCTGACTCAGGTATACATAATGAATTGGGTATGTTTTCCCTAAAGAGAGAGAGGGCACTACAATATTTTTAAAATTCACAGACCCTGGAGCCAAGTTTCCTGGCTTTGAGCTGGGTGTGGTAGTGCATACCTGTGATCCCAGCAACCAAGAAGCTGAGGCAGGAGGGTCACCATGACTTTGAGATGGAAGCCTGGGCTATATAATGAGTTCAAGGTTAGCATGAACTGCACAGCAAAACACTGTCTCACAAGAACCCAAATGTCCTGGTGTCATTCTCTTCCCTTTCATACTTTTGATTTTCAGTAAACGTATTATCTCCAGATTCCATCTTATTGCCTCCAGAGGATACAACTTGATAAAACTTGTTGTCTGCCTTTTCTCTTCTACTCCTTGATTCATTTATCATAATCAGTTGTACCCATACTCTCTCACTGAACTCAACTTCAGTAGGCCTGAAAAGTCCACCGTGCCACAATGAAGGTTAATTTTCAGAGGTTACCTGCATTGCTTCCTCGGTAGCCTTGACGTGCTTTGTTACCATTTCTCAGAAACTGTTTTGCTGCCAATCAGAGCGCCACACCCCTGGGTGCCTTCCTTCTTCGGTGCTCATGTTTCCTACAATCTCTTCTTCCCCTCATAATCTTTTCCAGGGATGTTTTCTAGGGATGTCTTCTGATTGAACTTCCCTTCTGACTTGACATAGTTTCCCTGAGCCTGCTCCAAATTTCACCCAGATTGAGGACAGAATAATTTGTGCGACCGGTTTTGACCCATTCTTAGTTCTGAGACCTGAAAAATCCCTAAAAGCCCAATACATATTGGGATGCTTCTCCATGCTTTTCATGTTTCACGCTTCTCTGCTTTTCACATTTCTGACTTATCATAATCAGTATATTCAAAGAGAACTTTTATCAGTCTCTCTACCCAGAGGCTTCTCCTGAGCTCAAGATGGAAACTCGGTGTCATTCTTGCTTCTTTTCTCCGCTTCTGTTATGGTTTGTGTCTAGTTGTCCCCCCAAAGCCTCATGCAGTCATGGGGTGGGGAC
>NDGM011172589.1:0-10559 GCA_002564305.1 Octomys mimax | reverse complement strand
AAATTGTAAGACAATACATATTTAACAAATGGTGCCGTATCTTCTCTCCTCTAGGGCAGTGACGCAGGCCCTTCCTCTGTCCTTGGGCTCCCCCTCTGCTGCAGGTGAAATACCCCGCGCTGCAATGCTTTGTGGGCCTCCCCCACTCATACTGACCTGGCGGTACCGTCTTGTGTACATGTAGCTGAATTTGGTCTGCCAGTATGTTAGCTTTTGTTGTTTCATTGTTAGAGACGTGGCCTTAAGTTGTCCTTTCTTAAAATATCTTTCCTGAATATTGTTCCTAACTTTCATTCTTTGAAAGAATTTTTATAAAATTAGTGTTGGTTTGCACAATATAGGACTTACTTACTTAAATATTGAGAAGAATACATGATAATGTCATGTGGGCTTATTCTTTCCTTGGTGGAAGTTCTCATAATTACAGATTTAGTATGTCAGTGATTGCAGGACTATTTGTATTTTTCATTTTTCCTTATGTCAGTTTTAGTAGTTCTGGTTTTCTGAGAATATTTCCACTGGATTTAAGTGTCAAGGTTACTCACAGAAAGTGGTCATTAATGCTGTTTTAAATTTCTTATTAGGTCCAAATGACAAGTTATTTCCATCCCTGTGCATTTTCTCCGTTCTCAGTCATCCTTGCCGGTTGCCAGATCAGTTTTCTCAGTATTTTCAGAGCATAGTTTTGTATGTTTTCTCGATTCTTTTGTTTTATATTTCATTTCCATTTGAATAACTTGATTTCCCTCCTTTTAGGTGCTTTATTTGATATTGTCTAATTGTATTAAAATATATGGATCATTGTCAACTTTCTTTTTAAGTGCAGTAGTACCTTGGTTCACCAACTTAATTTGTTCTACAGTTTTGGAAAAGATGTCTGTCCACAGTGTGTTTGGGTAGGAAAGATGGCTTAGGTTGTTCTTGTCACCTGATGCAGAGTTCGCAGATAAAAACAATCTTTTCCTAAATGCTTCTGTTTGTGAACTAAAATGTTGGCAAACAAACATTCATGAGCCAAGGCATTGCTGTGTATGCATTGAAGTATGCCATACTGTCTCTAAGTCTGGTGTTAGTGCATCATGTCACAAGTTCTAGTATGTTGCCTTTCAGATTAAATATTTTCAAATTTACTTTTTTTAATTGTTTACCCATAAAATAGGGAGCATATTACTTCATTTTCAAACATTTTTAGACTTTCTAGTTATTTTTGTCAAACTCACTTCCAGTAAAATTCTACGAAATTAGAAAATATGCTCTTTTGCTTTCAGACCTTTTAAATTTAGTGACTAAAGTATGTTTCATAATTTCGGAGTTAGGGTCTTTTACATCGTTGCTATATCAAACTTTTTAATTATATGTTTCAAATCTCTATGTCTGTTTATTTTATATGTGAGGAAGATGTTTAAATCTATAATTTTACACTTGACTCTGCGTGCCAGTCAGTTTTATTGCCGCTTGCTCACGTGCTGTGAAACTCTGCTCTTAGGAATAGCCGAGAAGTTCTCCTGTGCTGTTGCACTGTGAGGTGAGCCTAGATACCAATAGTATGCTTATGTTTTTGGAACCTGGGAGGAAAGGTTTTGAGTGTTTTGCCATGGAGAAATAGTAAGTGGGGAAATAATCTGATTTAAACACTGAAATTAATTTGTGAAAAAATCTTAAAAAGACTAAAATGATTGCCAATGAATTTGATTGCTTTCTAGAATAAAGTCCAACAATTTTTAAGCAAATACAAAATCTAAAGCAGGCACAGTGGTGTACATCTCTAATGCCAGCACTCAGAAGGCTGAGACAGGAGGATCGCCAGGGGTTCAAGGCTTGTCTTGGCTTATACTGAGTCCAAAGCTAGCCTAAATCCCTAAACTATATAACAAAACACTGAAAAAAAAAAAAAAAAAGAAAGAAAGAAAGAAAAGAAACACTGAACGAAGAAAATAATACAAAATCCAGCATGAGGTAACACAAATTTCAAAATAAAATATCTATGAACCAATCAATTAATTTCTAGACCTATAAAAAGTAGGAAAAATATCAGAGATGTAGATTCAGAAATTACAGGAAGGATGGAATTAATACATTAGTACAAGAGAACATTTTATAAATATACTTGCGTATATTTCCAAAATCAAGAATATTAGAGGAAAACCTAAAGAAAAAGTGAAGTGAATTTTTATTGTTGACAAATTCATTCAAGTATAACTCAGACAAATGAGAGATCTTTTTAAAAAAGAACACAATGAAGCTCCTAGAGATAGCAAATGGAAAATTTGGAACATTTCCTGAATGAGATTTACAGCACTTGAGATACTACAGAACACCACTGAACTTGACAATATAGCAGGTCCCTCTACCTAAGATGAAGAGTAGAACTAAGCCTGGAAATCAAATGAAGAAAGCATCAGTGCTACTAGGGACAATATTGGGTCATCTAGCATTCTTAAAATGAACCCAGAGAGGAGGAAAGAGAAGAGGAAGAAAAAAATATTTGGGAAAATAATAGCCCAAAGTGTTTTCAAACTAAATGAGAACTATAAATCTTATGACTTAAGCAGCTCCAAGCCAATAAAAATAAATAAAATAATTTTCACAAAAAAACAGACTAAACCTCAACAAAGTCAGTGGTAAAGAGAAAAATCTTAAAAGAGGAAAAGATGCATTGGGACTCTCTAGAATTAAAAGCAAAGAAACAAAGCCCGGCGTGGGCATGCTAGAGGCCAGCGTGTGTGAAGGCTGCTGAGACTCCCTTCCCTAAGGCAGCTGGCGTTCCCCAGGGTGTCATTACCTCACTCCCTGTGCTGCTTCTTATTCTAAAAATATATTTTGGTATCGGGAATCAAACTCAGGACCTTGTGATTACCAGGCAAGTGTTTATGCCACTGAGCCATCTCCCTAAAAACATATTTTGAATATATTTTCTAAGTTGATTTTGCCTTAATTTTATTATTCTACTTTTCAAAATACGTTGTTAGGGGCCGGGGAAATAGCTCAGTAAAATAAGCGCTTGCCTGGCAAGCGCAAGGGCCTGAGTTCAATCCCCGGTTCCACAAAGAATAAATAAATAAATAAATAAATAAAGTTAAATCACATTGCAAATGCATATTTTAAAATTTTTTTAAAGAGAATACAAAATAAAAAAAGAGAAACAATACAGAATTTCACAAAAAGTAATAGGAATTTGACAATCGAATTACATAATGCTATCTTCAAATTAGTTGTTTAAATTATTAGATATAAACATACAAAATTGGTTTTAAAAAAAGTTATAAGAAATTAAAAACAAGGGAAAAAAAGAAGAAAAATTAAGCATTAACTTCCCTTTTCAATAGACCAGCAGAAATCATCAGTATACTTCTAAGCCATCTAGCATAAGTACTTAAATATATCTTTTCCCTTTTCCCTCATCCCAGTTGTTCCTTCCTATTGAACAGTGTCTCTCCCTGTCACCGTATCTGTCATACCTTTCAGATTGTATTTACTCTTTCAGGTTCTTACGCTAGTAAGACAATACTGTGTTTGCACATGCAGGTCTGACTTATTTCACTGGTAAATGGATGCAAATGCCTGTGTTCACTTGTGTGTGTAAACATTGCCTTCCTTTTTGGTAGCCAAGGAGAAGGAGAAGGCTTAGCCTGAAGCGTTTAGAGGTGAGGTGAGTGTCCAGGTCCTAGACAAAGGCCCTTCCCAGAGCCCCCTTCTCCACTCCTCCTCCTGGCCATGCATTGGCTGTGGCTCATCATTAGGCTGGCCCATGGGTGAGCACAGCACCCCGGTGGTTTCTTCACTTCTGCAGGCCCCACCTCAGGATGTGAAGCTTTTGGGAGACCTTTTAGATCTCAGCCATAACAGTGTGCTACCCTGGGAGGAGAAATGCATGGTACAGTGCCACCTAAGAGCAGCTGGAGAAAATCCTGAAGTGATGGTGTGCCTGAAGTGCTGCTCTTCATTGGTGGCACAGTGACTAAACTATCCAAGGGGAAAAAAGCATGCTGAAGCAGGGGGAGGTCCTATTCATTGAGGACCTTCCTGTGCCTTGGCATTCTTATCTGCATTAATTAATAGATTCATAAAAGCTCAGTAACACTGAAAGTGTTCTCTTTTCCTCATACTAATGAGGAATATGAGTCTGAGGGATTAGATGGTTAGCATGTTCCACTTGTGATCTGGTTGCACTTGAACTGGTTGAGGCCTTTCTACTGTACTTCCGCTGGCTCAGGAGGAAAGAAGTAATAAGCAGGAGATAGAATTCACATATAGGGACATAGGCAGACTTGAACCCAGTCGTAAAAGTGCAACCAGTATTGTAAGAATTTTTTAATATGGCAGCTAGCCAAAGGAACAAGAAATACATGGTTTAAAGAAGGAAGCCTTGAACTTAATGATTATGGAAGGGATGTTTTCAGTTGTAAATAAAAGAAAAATAAACTCAAAATGGTTTCAATACCAAAAATACTTTATGGGCAAATTGGGCTTTTAGTGAAGCTTAGCCCAGTGTCCTTAATCTTTCTACTTTGTATTCTAAGATGATATCTGCTGGCCTCATAGCAATAATCAGGGATGGGTCCTCCTATTGTGTCAAAGAAGGTCAAATAAACCTCTCCCTTGTAGTTCAGTTGGAAATATCTTTTGCACATGACCAAAACCTCGTGAATGCTGTCTGCAAAGTAGCTCAGGTAATCGGAAATCTTCCTATTGATGTGGGACTCTCAGGATCCTCTGGAGAAGCAGGGCATAGTTGTATAGATAAATGTATGCATGGTATGCTATAGAATAATTGTGTGTGTGTTTATTATATACTATATGCCTGTATTTTAATTTTAAAGAAACTTGTCTCTAGGAATTTTCTCATGTGACCATGGGATCAGATGTGTGGCATCTACACGGCAAACACAGCAGCCATGCTGACATGTAAACCATCACAGACATGGCCATTCTCTTCCAGAATGCGTGGCAGGAACTTTGAGTTCGCCTTGGAGGGGAGAGATGGGCAGTGCAGAGAAAGCCACTCAGGTCCTCTACAAGAGCTAATGGGACATGTGTGACCGGCAACCAGGGGGTGGGTTTTCCACTCATCTTACATAGAGCAGTACTAGGGACATGCATTACATGAGATATGCCCATCTGCAGGAGCTGTCCAGCAGCACTGTGGTCTTTTTGCTTTGTTTCTTTGTTTTGTTTTGATTCGGTCTTTATGTAATACTGAGGATTGGCTTCACATGAAACACATGCTTTATCATTGATGTTCCCCATGCTAGATGACTGATGTGAGACTTCAAATTAAGACCCAATGTTATCTGTTCCTCACCATCTGGAAAGCAACATTATGCTCCATTGGGGTCTAGGGGACCACAGGTGTAATGTAATTCACTCTTACACTGAGTATTAGCTGAACTGTATCATCAGGAATCTCCAGAAGAACATAACAGTACAAAGCAGTTCTCTTCCCTGGTGAGCTAACAGCAAGTCCCTCTCTCCACTGTACTCCTGTAGGTAAGAGTTCCTCACCAGAGTTGTTCTTTTAGAGGGACCAGGTACTCTTTCCACTGATCACTGATCAGGGTTTCAGTTCCCTGCTGCCCTATGTGTGACATTACTCAAACAAGCTAGTCACACCCTGCTGTGAAACCCACAAGGCTCTCCCCAGCTCCATTCACTGTGAGACCTGCTGCCCACTTTCCCTGAGTGCAGGTGATTGCCCAACTCTGAGTGGTCTCATCTGTCCCGTGCTGGCCACTGCTGCCCCAGACAACCCTGTAGCTTGCAGATGGGAACCTTCCAAGCCAAAAAAAGTATAAAAGGAGGTGATTCTGACAGTGTTTCCCTCTGGGCCACACATAGCAGTGATGTTGTATTGGGAAAGAGTCAAATATCCATTGATTTACTGTGTAAGCAATTCCTTCATTGACGTCCAAACTCTAGATTTTGCTATTTTACTATTTCTAAGTTTCTAGTTGCTAGTATTAGTGTTCATAGTCTCCAGAAACAAATGGGCAAATTGTTCGTTCCTTTGTTGTTCTTACCTCCCATCTGTTTGTTTTGTATTTATTTCCGTATAATTGTCTTCTCAGATCATGCTCAAAAAACCATGCTTTATTAATCTCTGTGTACCCTTTATAAGCCCTCCAGAGAGCATAATCCCTGACACACAGTTCATACTAAAGAAGGATTTGCTGAATGAATCTGAAGATCACTTTCTCCATTACAATTTGGGAAAGAGTTTACCCATGAGCTCCAGTTTCCCCTTACATAGTTCCTTGAATAACATACAAGTAAATGCCATACAAGTGAGTTCCCCAAAACTGGGGAAATCCAGGCCCACCTACCTTTAGAGGGAGGAGTGAGATGTGGAGAGCATTCCCTGATTCTCCTTTCTCACCCTCCTTTCAAAATGGGCACCAGTTGCCCTAAGACTTCTGAGGAACCCCGGAAGTTTGCTGCTCACTTTTTTAGAGGAGTTAGTACCACTAAGAGGTGGTCCTTGAGTCTGACTTGTAGATACCAGATGCTCAGCGCAGTCTCAGTTCCTGCTAAGACAGTGCCTCTGCTTGGAGCCCTCTCAGTCCGGTTTCCTCCCTCAGATGCGTAGCTGTGTAGATCCCTTATCCTAAGTCATAGACAAATGTGCATTGCATTGGATATGTTCAACATGCTGTGTTTCTGTTATCTCTGTTTTGTAAATTTAGTTAGCTGGTTCATAAAAACAAAAGAATTATACATGTCAATGGGGTAATACGTATGCATATTCTCGGTTTCTCTGAGAATGTCTTTAGATCTCGCATATGAGTGAGGTCCTGTAGTCCCGTCTCTCTGCAGCTGGCTTACTTCACTTGACATAAAGGTTTCTAGTTCTATCCATGTTGTATCAAATAACAGGGTTGTGTTTTACTTTATGGCTGACTAATGTTCCACCATGTATATGTACCACATTTTCTAGAGAGGATTTCTGTTTTATTGCTTATTATATTTAATTTGACATGTTCATTAATATGATTCTTTTAACAGAGTGGCATATGCTTTTTCCTATGTATACTGGTAGACTTAAGAATTTTGTAAAGAAACACTGAAAAACCTGATGTGACAAAGGAATAGTTCTCATTTATGAATGTGTTATAGACCTTCCCAGCAGTATGCAGTACATGTTTTTTGGTGAGAATAAAGTGACACTGCATCCATGCTGGTGTCCGTGCCCACAGCTGTGCCGTTTCCCTGTGCACAGAGCTCTGGCTGTGGTTGGCATCCAGGCAATGCAAGCTGATTAAGTGGTGATCACTGAGAAGGACTAATGCAGCAGCAATGTTTTCTCACCTTCATTTGTTCCCAGTAAACAGATCCGAGCTCTGCTAGGCCCGTTCAGCCAGGCGGAAGCGTTGCTATTGAAGGCTGGAGTGCAGCCGGGAACTGTGGATGGGGTTCTTTTGGATCTTGGGTGTTCCTCCATGCAACTTGACACTCCTGAAAGAGGTTTTTCCTTTCGGAAGGATGGTCCCTTAGACATGAGGATGGATGGTGGCAGGTGAGTATTGATAAAGCGTTTCTCCTTAAAAAAAATCAATTTCTCAAAAATGCCCTGAATTTAATTTCCTTTTAAGACTGCAGAATTCCCATCACACACCCACATCTGACACTCCTCATAGGTAATAAATCAGTTTTGTTTGTACTCATTATAGACTTTATTATCTCTGGCTTTGTAATGCTGAAAGAAAAATAGTTACTGTTTTTACACAGAATAGTGCAAAAGATGACTTCTCTACTGATTGATTTTTCCAGTCATGCAAGGGGAGCTTTCAGACATGTGGATAAGCACCAGGACACTGGAGCATTGACTTTATGTTTATGTATGCCCAACTACATCTCCTGGGAGGAGCCAAAGCACCTATATTTACTGCATATTCTGTTATAGTATGCAAAAAAAGGAGGATGCTAGAGCAGACCGGTTGTGCATTTTGTCCTATATCATGTAGTTAGTTTGCTTGAGCATTCTGGAGAGAAACTGCAATTTCTGGTGCCTCAGATATAGTACTGCATACCTTATGGGACAGCGAGGGCAAACCTGGTAGAGCGTCCAGTGGTACAGCAGCTTGCTGCTGCACATCAGCCATAGGTTTACCACCACTGGCATAGGACATCTTCCATGGCTTCTCTTGTCTTCCCCACATGGAAAGGCTGCTGTTTGTTCTTTTTGCTCAAGTCCTTGCCATGTTACATCATAAAGAAGACCACAATAGGTGTGGCTCAGCAGCATTCCTTTTCATCTGAGTTAATTTTAAAAGCATAAGCTGATTAGAACTGTGTCTGGGCCCAGCTCTGATCCAGGGCATGGACCACCCGTGTCTGCTAGCTCACCCATGTTTTTCTTGCTCCGGGGCTGCCTTCCTGCATGCTGCTCTGTCTGTGTAATTACTCAGCAGCCTTTCGCTGAGGTTGTGATAGGAGGTTGATGAGCCTGACCTGGATTTGTTAGATCTTTGCTGTTTCTGAGTCTTCCACCTTCTGCACACATTGTTGGCCTTCATAGAATGAAGAATGTCATTATCAAAGAAAATAATATAAATCCTTTAAAAACCAATGACTAATAGTAAAGGTCAAAAATATCCTCATGTTTGGAGATTCAGGTACAGAAATAATAAAATGTCAAGAAAGTTTCTGCTGTTCTCTGTCTTTGCTAAGGAGGCTATCTGCTGAAACACAGTGAACAGATGTTCCTGGTTAGTAGTGGCAATTGCCCATTTTCTCATGGTGCATGTCTCAGCAGACTATTTTCTGTGACTCGGACCCTGCGGTCCCCTCTAAGAATGTGAACATAAGACTGCCCCGAGAGTTAAACTCTCGCTAGTCAGTGCTTAATGGTGAAACTAGAGTGGAGCCAATTGATTGTAACAGGATGAGGGGCTTCCAAGTAGATAGCCCAAAGTGCAACCTAATTAATGATCTAAAGAATACATATGGTGTTCAGAAGGAAGAATCTATTCACTTAGAGTCCTAGAAAAAGTAAAATCAGAAATGTTAATGTGTGCAGTGATAATCCAAATACTATTAGGAAGGAGAGAAACATGGCAAGACCTATGGCTTGTCAGTTCCTGGGGGGAACATATGCCTGAGATGAGGTTGGTTACTGGCTACTTTCATAGCCCATTGCTGCTGGGCACTGGTGTCTTAAAAGAAATTTCTTTTATGCTGATCCTAGTTTGAACAATAATTTTAGGTTGTAATAAAACACCTCAAGCAGAAAGGGATTCACAGCTCTAACGACTTGATGGTATGGTCCTGGTAATGGTAGAAGGTACAGTCTTTCCTGCAGTACTGTAATTGGTTCCCTGTCAATGTATATTTGCCCTGATATATTCAATTACTGTAAGTCAATGGAAGCTGGCTCATGTCTCCTACCCTGTATGGGTACAAACAGCTGGATCTTGGCCTCTTCCCCATATGAACTCCTGTTCCAAAGTGGCCTGCCCACTGCCATCCTTCCAGATTGATGTCCTCTTCCCCCAGCAGCCTGAGGTAAACTACACTACTCTTTGGTAACAATAACATTGCTATTATTAATAGTAATATTAGGGCCGGCAAAATAGCTCAGCAGACTAGAGTACCTGCAAGCAGGCACAGGGGCCAGGGGTTCGATCCCTGGGCCTGCCATGCCAGCCCTGCCCCCAGGGCATGCTGAGATGGCAGTTGACACTGGGTGTGGTAGTGCATGCCTGTAATCCCAGCTCTTGGAAGGCTGTAAACAGGCAGATCACTACGAGTCCAATCTAATAGTGAGACCCTGAACACCCTGTAGACCCTTCCCTAGACTACAATAAATAAATAAATAAATATACTTAAAAAAAAAAAAGGTGGTATGTCACACGAGGGACAAGGCTTTTGCTAATACTCCACTCTAGCCCAGTGGGTGGAGCTTGATAGTAACCCTTGCCACAGATAAAAAAGAAAGGTAATATTAATGAGAATACAGTACAATTATGCATGCTTTCTACTTGCTCAAAGTGTTGCTTTAAATTTTTTGTTTAAAAGTAGAAAGTTATAATGAAAACTGTTGAGTATATCCACACTATCTTACATTTGCTTTGGCAGTGCTGGAGTCTAGACTGGTCATTAGTTTGCAAGGGTTATTCCAATGCTGAGTGGTTTCACCAGTTGAACACATAGGTAGGTGAAGTCAACCAGAGGTTTTGATCTTTTAATCCAAGAGTGATCACTGGGAAATACATGAGGACAGTGGGATTTATTGGGCTTGTTATGTGTGTCAAGCACCACTGCTGGTTCTCCCACCAATTCTGTGGGGGGAATGTGTCTACTTTCAGTAATTTAGAAATCAAGTGTCCAATGGTTTAAAAGCTTTCCCAGTATCAGCCAGGTTCACATCCTAAACTAGGTCAATCTGATGCTAAAGAACAGAGCCTTGCCTGGAAAGTGAAGGAGAAAGCACACTTAGATGGTAATCCGGGCTCCTTTGCAGAGACCTTGATTGGTGATCTCAAGTGTAAGAATTTGGTGGGAGGAGCTGGGGAGATGGCTCAGTAGAATAAGCGCTTCCCTGGCAAGCACAAGGGCCTGAGTTC
>NDGM011172584.1:0-13094 GCA_002564305.1 Octomys mimax | reverse complement strand
TTTGGTTACCACAAAAAAAAACAATAGACAACATACAATTTTAAGTTGTTGTTATTGTTGTTATTTTAAGGTAAGCACATCATTTCTGTAATGGAAGAGGTCAACTTGTGGGGCTGGGGATACATCATCTGAAAAGGTCCAATGGAGACTTCTCTGTACTGGCAGTATCCTATTTTAAAACCTGGGTCATGAGTATTTTAGGGATTTTACAGTGTTTCCTTTAGTATTTTTTATTATGCCACTATTTCATCTTATGAATTATGTCTGTTATATTTCATATTTTAAAATATTTGTTTTAAAAAAGAAAGAATTCCCCATAGCCTGTTGCATCAGCTGAATCAATCTTGCTTTTCACCCAGTGGAAGGACAAGCCTGCAGTCAATGACTCACACAGTGTCACCGCTAGCAACAGCTCCCATTCTTAAACACCTACTATGTACCTGACAGTGTGCTTGTTCAGCCCTCAGAATAGTCCTGCCAGGTGATTGTACTTCCATCTACTCATCTGTCAATGCCCACTAAGTGTCTCCTCTCTATTCTACTCAGGACCTCATCCACGGCCAGCAGCCTGCAGCCTGATTCTCCAGATCCTTCCCAGGGCTCCCGGGCTGAATGAGTGCCAGGGCCATGGCAGATTGGATTCACTTGTTACCAGATGGTGGGTCCCATGGAAAAACTTTCCAGGTTCAGGTTCTTGCTGTCCTGAACAAAGAATTGGACAAGACACACAGAAATGGTAGTGAGAGTGTAATTTTACTGAAGGGGGAAATGAAGGACTCTATACAGAGTGAAAGCAGGGCAGGGAACAGGATAAGTTTTGTGTCCACAACTCCTAGATTGGCTTCACCCCTATGTGAATTAGACACTAGACATTATCTCATCAAAACCCACTTTGCCTGGGGCCAGATTTAAGCTACTCTATGGAAAGACTCCCTTGACTTCTTGCTAGATGTAAAGGATTCAAAATTGGCCCTACAGACAGCACCCGATTCCAGTGAAGAGGTGAAAGTACCACTTTCTGAGTAGCTCTGTGTGCAGTGCTCGGGAGCCATAGTCACTTAGGGTGCCATGTCATGCTCTTGTCCTCTGGGGTTTTATGCCTTGGACACATTCTGCCCAGTCTGTCTGGTTTGCCCCTGCCATAACCTCCTACTTCACAAGGGGCGACAGATCAGTTATGTATTAGTTTCCCTTTATTCTCCTATGGAGAAAAAGCAGATTTCAAAAAGGAAAAGTTCCCCATTGGTTTGGGTAAAGTATAGCTGCTAACTTATGTCTGTTCATGCATTGTTTTCTCCTTAAACTCAGCTATGTCAAGCTCACTAACAAGCAAACAGCCTCTCTTTTACCTGTTGGATGCTCCACTGCTTTTATAACCTGAAAGCAGAGTATTTGCTTAGCTCAGAGGAGCAGACATGGGAGACAAATGCCGCATCCTCACCTCTGCCATGACTATCCTCTCTCCCCATAACCTACATCCTTGGCTGCGCCACGCTCCACACTCCATGCTCCAGGATCCACGCTCCACACTCCATGCTCGGAGTGTAGGGAAGCAGCAATGCCTGCCCGTTAATTCTTCTGCTTCTTCTCCATGCAAACCCTTGCAAGGAAACAAAAATCTCTGGGCCTTGCTCTATCATAAAATGCTCCAAGTGAGGTATAAACTGTCTTTTCCTTGCTGGCAGTATTTTTCTAGCTCATATGGGAAGAAACCCTGCATAACCTAAATCATCAAGGGATGTGGTGCTTTCAGCATGGATGGAAACTGAAATAGTGTCTTTTCACAATCTGTGATCTGCCACATCTTGCTGTATAAACCCATACAAGCCTTCTGCCCATCCGGTGACTCTTGCGAGAATGCTGCAGCATGGCGATTAAGAGGACAAGCTCGGACGCAGGATCTCCTGCTTTGAGCCTGGGCCCTACCACCCATTTCCTTCTTTGTACTTTACTTTCCTCATTTGTACAATGCAAGGCATAGGAGTACTAGTCTCTGAGCTTGTGAGGATTAAATGAGTTTACTGAAACTATCTGGCACACAGTGTGCATCTACATAGATCTTTTTTCAAAGGTCAACATAGCTCAGTGGATGAAAACATTCTCTGAATCCAAATTTCCTAAATTTCAAGCTGCCACACCCCAGTTGTCTAGTCTTGGGCATGTTTTTTAATCTCTGGGCCTCAGGTAGACTTTTAACTCAGTGCCCAAGAGTTGTTTGTAGGGATAAATAATATAATATAGATAAAGAAAGTATTTAGAAGAGCATCAAGCACACAAACGTGGTAGGCCAGGGAACATTGTGATTAATGTCATGTCCATAATCCACGGAAGCTGCTGTCGAGACTGGGCCCTGTGAGGTCCTAGAGCATGTTCTGAACACCCCAGGCCCCATTACAGCATAAGCTGATATCGATCAAATGCCCAATCTTACTGAATTCCATTGAAATTTCAGCATATCCTGTCTGGAAACCACCGTGAGGCTAGGAAGGCAGTAAGGTAGTCACCACTCCGGAAGGGGCATATCTGTGAATCGAGCCCAGAGCAGGCGAACTGTTAGACATCATGAGACAATTACTAACACAGAAAGCAATCCTATCTGTAACAGCAACAAGATGAATAAAATGTGAATACATTTGACAAAAGAAGCGAAAAACGAATGAAATATGAATTAGAAAATTTGAAGAAGACACAAATAAATGGAAAGACGTTCTCTGTTTATGGAGTATAAGAATTAATACTGTTTAAAGGGCCATAGTAGCCCCAAAGCTATATACAAATTCAATGTAATGCCTATCAGAATTCCAAGGGCATTTTTTCACAGAAATAGAAAACATAATTCTAAAATTCATATAGAATGACCAAAGACTGTGAAGAGTTGAAAACAATCTTGAGAAAGCAAAACAAAGCTGGAGGCTACAGAATCAAAACACAGTACAACGGGTGTACAAACAGACTATAAATGGATGAAACAAAATAAAAAGCACAAAAATAAACCCAAGCTTATTTAGCCAATTAATTTAATTTAATTTTGAAAAGTAAAAACAAAAACAAGAACAAAAATCAGAAACAAAGACAGAAACAAGGTTACACATGGCCAACTAATTTTTGACGAAGCAACAGAGAAGACACAATGAGAAAATAATAATTTTCCAGAAAGTGATATTGGAAAAACTATTTGCATGCAAAATAATTAAATTAGACTTTTATATTACACTATATATAGAAGTCAACTCAAAATGATAAGACTATGGATAAATACATACATGTAAGACCTTAAGGTGTAAAATGCCTAAAAGAAAACATAGGAGGAAAATATCCTCCATATTGGCCTTAGTAATGATTTTTTTTTTTTTTTTTTTGGTCTGCTCAGCCTGCCCTGAGGGTAGGGCTGGAGTGGTATGTGGTGCAGGGGATTGAACTGTGGTCCCCTGTGCCTACCTAAGCTTGCCTAAGTAGGTGCTTTAGACCGCTGAGCTATCTCACCAACCCCAGTAATGATTTTTTTTTTTTTTTTTTTTGTAGATACCACACCAAAAACTCTAGGGCAAAAATAAGTAGGGCTACATTAAACTAAGAAGCTTCTGTACAGCACAAGAAGCAATTACCAAAGAGGGAAGAGTAGGAAAAGATAGTTATAAATCATTTATCTTACCTTATACAAGGTACCTGAACAACCCAAGAAAAAATTAAAGTAAAACAACCAACTTGATTAACATATAGGCAAAGGGCCTGAACAGAAATGTCTCCAAGAAGACCCAAGTAGGGCCAATATGTATATGGCACTGTGTTCAGACCACTGATCATCAGGAAAATGCAAATCAAAATCACAATAAAATGTCAACTCATACCTATAAGGGTAGCTGTGATCAAAAGTCAAAAGATAGGGTGAGGGATACAGCTCCGTGGTACAGCGCCTGCCTGGCAAGCACAAGGTCCTGAGTTTTTGGGGTTTTTTTTTTTGGTGGAAGCAGGGATTGAACTCAGGCCCTTGTGCTTGCCAGGCAAGCACTTATTCTACTGAGCCATCTCCCCAGCCCCAAATTGAGCAAGGTCTTGAGTTTGATCCCTGATATTGAGAAAAAAAAAAAAAGTGTGGAGGAAAGGGAGACCTTATACATTGGAAAACAGTGTGGAGCATCCTCAAAAATAGAAAATAAAACTACATATGACGCAGCAATCCTTCCCAATCCTCCCCCTGGATACTGGTACAAAGGAAGTGAGATAAGTGCCTGTGTTTCTATGTTCACGACGGCATGATTTACAGCAGCCAGGAAAGAACCTGCGGCCAGCAACAGACCCACGAGGAGGCTGTGCTGTGCACACACAGTGGGGGGCCGGCCTAATAGCTCAGCAGACCAAAGCGCCTGCTCAGGCACAGTGCAGCAGCCGGCTCGGTCCCCAGCACGCCAGACCGGCCCCACCCCCAGGGCACGTTGAGACTGCGATTGAGACCGGGCGTGGTGGCATGCACGCCTGTAATCCTAGCAGTTGGGAGGCTGAACACAGGAGAATCACTGAGTCCAATCTGTAGTGAGACCCTGTAGGCCCTGTACTAAATACATAAGAAAAAAAATTTATAAGAAAAATGGAATATTCCACATTTTAAAAAGAGATACTAAATAAAGAAAGAAAGAATTGGTAACAATAGGGTGAAAGTGGAGCATATTATGCTCAGTAAAATAATCCACAAACAGAAAAATACTGCAAGGGTGCATTCATATGTGGTATCTAAAAAGAGTTGAATCTATAGGCACAGAAAGTAAAATGTGCTTCCTGGAACAGAGAAAATGTAGGCAAGCAGGTCAAACAACCTGCTCATGTATCAGGTAGCATGCCTAGAAATCTAAGGTCGAGCAGGGTGACAACAGTTAAGAATATAATACAATTAACAACAGGAGTGGACACTGAAGCAAAGATCTGTTCTTTTTGCATTTTAAGGAAGAGTCTACAGAGTGTTCAGGTGTTCACTATGAGATCAGACTCATAGTGATTCTCCTGTCTACAGCCACCCAAGTGCTGGGATTACAGATGTGCACCACCACCACGCCCAGCCTCAATCCCTGTCTCAGCATGCCCCCCCCATGCCCTGGGAACAGGGCCAGCACTGCAGGCCGGCGGAACGAACCCCCGCAAGAAAACAGATTTTAGATGCTCTTACAACACACATAAAAAATAGGCAACTAAGGGATAATATATTTATTTGCTTGACATAGTAGTCATAAATAAATATATATACATATATATGTACATATATCATGTTGGACCCCTAAATATATACAATTTTTAGAAAAGAAGAAAAAAATTGGCAAATTAATTTTTTGCATGTTAAGTGTAACAAGTCTTACAGATATTTACAAGACAGACAAGATTTCTAGTCTCTGAAAAAGGATAAATATATAACGTATAGGAAATCTTTATAACAAACACATATTTCATTCAGTAGACCTTGTTTTCAAACAGACAACACAGCAAAGAAAATTTACTTAACAACAGATACCTAATACTCTCAAACTTTATCTTTACTAAAAATGAGCTTTGAGTTTTGGGCAGAGCTGTGGTAGTCAAGTGGTCATAGGCCAGTTTAAATATATACCTTGTGGCTTTATAATGCATTTCAGTAAGTTCAAAATGAAATGGCTACTCTAAGGATTGCAAGTTTGACCTCAGTTACATTAGCATCTACCTGTGCTGCCGGAATTAATTGGCCTGTTTGTCAGGCTTCAGAAAAACAGTACCAATCCTACCATACGCACTCCCCATCTCAGTAGAGATTTTATTGTGAAAATCCTTCAGAGCATTGAAAAAACAACCAAAGAAACAAATGGAAAACATACCAATTTCCTGAACCAAAGTCAGGTAACCAAAGTCATTGTTCATTGTTTTTTAAAATGAAGGCAGACCTTGCCCTACAAATGCATTTAGTACTGGCCACCTCTGTGCTCCCAGCTGTCACACCCTCATTGTCTTTTCCATTACAGATTGCAGCATGTAAGGAAAGAATTAGTTGTACTAAAAAGTGCAGAAACAGAAAACAAAGCTTTGGTGGCTGCCTGAATCTGTGGATTCCTTTCTCTCTCAACTTACACTATGGATTAAATGTATACTTCCTTCAGCATTGCTATTCTAGGGACTAACATGTACTACAAAGTTCCAGACCTTTGATCACAGCCCACTTTAGGTGGTACACAAGAAAAGGAATTTTATTTTATTTATAATATATTCTCCTACACATAAAACCATCTCCCCCCCAATAGACAGGGTGTTTATAATTTGACATCTGAGATAGAACAAACTCTCTCACGATTCTTCTCAATGACTGTATCATGGCCATAGAAAAATTACTCCTTATTGCAAGCAGAGATGTTGGTAAAGAATGGAGGACAAACACTGCTCCAAAATTCAAGGGACAGCTCTGCCTCATCTACATTTCAGAAAGACCCCTTAATATTACTCACTTTCCTGACACTGGAAAAAAGATCTGGGAGAAATGCCTGACCCCACCACTTGAAGGAGGAGTTTTGTTCGGCTCAGTTTCATGGGGTTCAGCCCATGAACAGTTAGTGGCTCCAAGGCAGAAATAGCACCATGGAAAGGAATGAAAGAGGAGATCTGCTCCATCTGGGAGCCAGTAAGCAGAAAGAAAGGAAGGAAATGGGCACAGGAACATGCCCAGGTCACAGCGCCAGCTGACCCACATTCTCTAAATGGGCCCTGGCTCCTAACAGCACATTCATCTGTGAGACCATCAATGGTCCAACTCACTGATGAGTAGGCCCAACCCCATGATCCAACTGCCTTCCTAAAGCTCTACCTCTGAACACATGCCACTTTTGAGAGTAGGTTAGTTCCAAACCCCAGTATCAGTCAAACAGCCTTAAAGCAAACTCTGCAGGAAAAGACTGAAGTATTATGGTCTTTCTAAACCACAATACCCTCAGACAGGCTAGAGGGAAGTGACTAGTGACTGAGTCCATAACCATGAAAGCCAGTCTGGACCCAGAATGCCTTTGCGGATGGACTCAGCATTAGAGATCACTCTTTCGACATGAGTCCATATTGCAAGTCTGGCCTCTCTTTTGAACTCTTGGCCAGTAAGCCCAGAGTCAGTCTAGAGTTCTTGACAAGTGTGATACTCAGTTTTGTCCCCAGTCATCCCACCACAGGTCACCTCTTTATCCCCTGCACAAGTGTCCTAGAACACTTGGGTTTTACCAGCCGAGAGACAGGGAAGAAGCATATCCAATCTGGCCTGAGTTTTCATCATTATTGGACTAGACAGGCACACAATTGGATTTCATGTACTGAGATCATGAGAACAAAGCTCTGACAATTTAGGAACGTTAAGGAACAAGATACGATTAAGACATGATTGCTACTGTCATGAGTCTGACAGGCTTTCTGGAGATGGCAAGACCACACATATGATACATATCCTATGCCACACGCTTGTTATTGCTATGTTTCTCCCTAGAGATAAGTTGTAGGCTTCCCCTCTTTGAATCTGAATGGAAATTTGTGATTTTGTTTGTTTGTTTTTGTTTTTGGTGATGAGGACCAAACCTAGGGCTTCCAACTTACTAGGCAAGCATTTTACCGCTGAGCCAAACCCCCAGCCCCAAGACTTGTGATTGAGCCATAGAATATGGGAAAGTGGTACTATGTGACTTGCAAATACAAGCCATCAAGGGCCATGGAGATGGCCCAGTGGCATAAGTGCCTGCCTCGCAAGTGTGAGGTCCTGAGTTCGATCCCCGGTACCAATTAATAAGGAAAAAAAAAAAAAAAATCAAGCCACTGAAAGCGTACAGCTTCCTACTGACTTGCTTTCTTTAGCATACACATCCTGGGAGCCCCAAACTGTCACAAAGAAGTGACGTTATCTGGTGACTACCATATTGGAAAAGCGTACAGAAAGACTGCCCAATTAGAGACATGGAGCAGTTCCATCTGCTTAAATCCACAGCTCTTCGAGCCATCCCAGCCCAGTTTCCAAACAGATGAGTAAGAGCCCCTAGACGATAACAACTGTCAGCCTTCGACTGGCCCCAGTTGATGCCAAATACAACAAAATGGGCTGACCTTGCTCAGCCCTGTTTGGATTCCAGATTCATGAGCAATATGCTGATGTTTCAAGGCATTAAGCTTTGGGGTGGTTTGTTGTAAAGTCCTAGAATTGACCCCAACACAGTATTTCAGCCAGAGTAGACTGTTTACTAAAACTTCCTCTGAACTCCTCCCCTCTTCTGCATCCTGCTCCGATCATGGCTATCTTGGAATTCCTGGAACCTCTCCACTTATTTTTCATGCACTCAACCACAAGCACTTGTGAGCTACCAGCTGCAGGAATACTCTGAGGAAACACGTTCTGCCTTCAGGTGCTCAGTCTGCAGAGAGCAGGAAATGATTGAGCTCCTGCATCTGCATTGTGATAGAGTCAAATTACACGCGTCTGTCAGCCCCAGTTCAAATCCCATCCCGGCCAAAACATCTTCCTAGCAGATCTCAGCCCCCGTGTCCCCCACCACCACACATGTGCGCTACAGACTTGGTAATGTGCTGTCACATCCCCCCTAGGAAGTGATTCAACGTATTTCTTCCTAATTTTGTGTTCAGTGGCTTCAAGTTAGTTATTAGAGTTTGATCCCGGAGAGAATATTTACCCATACAAATTCCTAAAGTTTCCCCTGAGACTTCCACCAACCCTTGCCTTTGAGAAGCTAACATTTAAGCATGGACCATCATTTCTCTGAAAATAATTTTCATTTGGTATCCATCAGGAGTTATCTTTTGTGGTGGATAATGCTTCATCAAAAACATGGATTCTCTTATATATTCTAAGACAGCTAGGAGGGAGAATTAATATGTTCTCACCACAAAGAAATGATAAGTATCTGAAACTATAGATATGCTAATTATCCTGATTTGCATATATGTATTGAAATGTCACAGGGTATCCCATAACTATATACAATTATTTGTCAAAAAGAAACTAAAACTTAAAAATGGTCCTGTTGGGAATAAAGCTGTTTTAGAAAATAATTGGACATATTGGTGGGAAGATGATAAGGCCTTGCTGAGCCATGGAGCACACTGCTGGCCATGAGTCGCTTGGCTCTTGGGGAAGCTTTCTGGCACTGGATTCTCTTCTTTTCTGAAGAAAGATGCAAAATCTATCCAAGCCTGCCAAGGTGGTTAGGAGATAAACTTAAGCAAGTCAAGNGGCTTCTATACTCAGAGCCTGGAAAGCAATCTGTCTCCTGGACTCTGGCTACTGGACAGGACCCTCTGGCGCAGCACCTGCCTGCTCAGTCCCCTCTCCCAGTGGGAAAGCACTGCTTCCCCCACTATCACTCCTACAGCACGCACACACGATTTCACCCCGAGAAATTGTCCTCCAATGGAAAGTGATGGCATTTTCTGACTGTGACAGTCAGACTCTACTCCCCAAAAGACAGATTGAAGCCCTCATTCTTAACACCTGTAAATCTGATCTTCCCTGGAAGTAGGGCCTTGGGAGATGGAAGTGGAGGTGTAATCACTAAGTTGGGTCCTAGTCCAGCACAACTAGAAACCATAAAGGAAAAAGAGAAGAGCCATGGAAACAAACATGAACACAGTAAAGACCACGAGAAGCTACACACACACACACACACACACACACACACACTCATTATGGCACTATATAAACTCTCCTAATAAAACTAAGCAATGGTTGTTTTTTTGCAGATTCAAGTTTGCCAACCCTGGAACAAGATCCTCTCCTTTCAGTGAAGAAGTGCACATTTCCTCTACTCCCCAAAGGCTGCACTGGTGAGATACAGCTCTCAGTTGAGACCCTCAACTAGTTCACGTGAAAACATATTATCTCAGCTACTCTTCTCTCATTGTTGGGACAAATCCGCCACACTCAAAATTAAGGGAGGAAAGGTTTATTTAGCTGCCAGCTAGTGGAGGTTTTTGTCAATACTCTGCTGGCTCCAAGGCCTCTAGAGCATCACGTGGCAGAGAGCAACCTTTCATGGGAGCAGCAAAAAACAGAGAGCAAAGGGAGTGGCAGCAGCTCAGGCAACTAGCCAGCCTCTCAGCCCTCCTTACACTGTAATGCAAATTACCTGCCCCAGGGCAGGCACAGCACCCACACCCACAATAATCAATTACAAACTCCAGAAGCTCCCCATGACTGCATGAGGCTTTAGGAGGACAACTAGCCACAAACCATAACAGATATGCTTTATCCAAGGTCAGATCTCCTTGGGAGGACACCCTAGATCCAACAACTAGAAGAGCCTAATAGAAAACAAGTTTAAAGGGTCTTCTTCACTCTTAACAAGAAGGCAATCAAGTCCTTTGCTATGACCACACCACAGTTGAACTTCTTCCCCTGCCTCTTTCTGCTTCCTACATCTCCAGCCAAGTGATGGCCCATGGACATTTCTCACTGCCCAGTAAACTTCATACGTGGCACCCAGTGCCCACAAGAGGAGTCTCAGTCAAAGTGGAAAAATAGAAGACAGGAAATACCTGAAGGACAAACTACCAAGAATGCCCTAGAATAAAAAGTGGATGCAGCTGTGGAGATAGCTCTAAGTACCTGTCTAGGCAAGCACAAGGACACAGGTTGGATCCCCAGTACCACATGCTGTGCCAGCCCCACCCTGGGTGCACCTAGCTGGTGCATGCCTATAATTCTAGCACTGGGGAGGCTGAATTAGGAGGATCAGTACAAGTCCAAGCTTTGTAGTGAGACCCTGTACCAAATACATAAAATTAAAAAAAAGTAAATAATCCTCAGGATGAATGAGTCAAATAAAAACCACAGTGGATAATCAAGGAAAGCCCACTACTCTGTCTAACAAACTATAATTTAGTTCTGGGACTAACACCTAGAATTAATGTAGAATCTACCATCTAAAGGTTTAGTTCTCTACAGGACCACACTCACTTTAGAAACAAAGTGCAGATTCATTGGTTCCAAGGCCACCCACAGTATTGATTGACCGGTTACAAATTGCAAAGTTGCACAACATCCTTAAGTTTGACCATTTGCTAAACTGATTCACAGAATTGGGAAAATGCTGTTTGGTTTGAAGTTATAAAGAATGCAAATCCTAGCCAGACATCATGACACACTCCTGTGGTCCCAGCTACTTGGGAGGTTGAAGCAGGCAGATAAAAAATTCAAGATTAGCCTGGCCAACATGGCTGTCTCAACATAAAATAAAAAGAGCTGGGGACACAGCTTGGCAGTAAAGTGCTGTCCTAGCATATGTGAGGTCCTGGGTTCCATCTCCGGGACTGAAAACAGTCAGAGAAAAAAACATGGGCATGGAAGTCTCACAGGATCCTAAACACAGAATTTCTATGACCTCCCCACACAGAATTAAGGCACAGCAGACTTCTAGCATATTAATTTTTTCACTAAACAGGAAGCTCCACTAAACTGGACATCCAAAATATTCATTGCAGCTTCATTACACAACCATGATTGATTAGATCATTAACCACATGATTGAACTCAACTTCTAGCCACCTCTCACCTTCCTGAAGGTCAGATTCTCTCAAAATCCTAAACCCTCTAGTGATATAGTTGGTCTGTCTGGTGATAAGTCCCCCTCTCAAGGCTGTCTATGGGCCCTCCATGAATAGCACAATGCTGAGGACTATAGAAGCCTCATATCAGAAAGCCAGGACAAAGAAAAGGCCATTTCTTTATTATGAAATAGTTACCTAGACGAGTTAGAGGGAAATTTAAGATAGAAAAGAGCACATTATCTCCAAAAACGCAAAAGCCACCTGGATACCGTACCTCTCATCAGCAGCACTAGAGGAAAATGGATTGAGTAATTTTTTTAAACTATGGAAAGAAAATAATGTAGACTTTAGAATTTACTATATGTGTGTTTCAATAATAGATAATTTTAAAAAATAGTTCTATACTATTTATCACATGTGTCACACCACTGCTACCAAGAAACAGAAGTGTCCTCATCGCCAAGATCTCAGACACACTACCCTTCTGTGGTTACATGTACCCGCCACCCCTAGCCACTGGCAACCACTAATCTATTCTCCATTTCTAGACTTTTATCCAGTTTCAAGATAGTATGTATAGAATCATATAGTGTGCGACCTCCTGAAGCTATTGTCTTCAAACAATACAATGCCATGGACATTCTTTTGGGTGCTTGCATCTATCAGTAGTTCATGTTTTTTCATTGCTGCCGGTATGGATGTACCATATTTTATTTGATCATTCACCTATAGAAAGGTGTTTTGTGCCCTGCTGTACTGTGCCAGATCGCAGAAAAGCGCACTCCTGGAAGCTGCCCATGAGTGGCAGGAGAGGCCATGGCCACTGTTGCGCTGAGATCTGCTGCACGGGCTCTGGGTCTGTCAAGTGGGCTTCCTGAAACTTGGTGGACACAAATCAGAGATACTCACCAGCATGCTTCCTTGTTTGCCTTCTGGGAACTCATTCCCATGAGAGCAGAGCCTTGACGAAAGAAGAAGAAGGTAGATCCTAAAAAAGATCAAGCAGCAAGAAATCGCTTGAAAAAGAGGATACAAAAACTGGAGAAGGCTAGCCAAGAGCTAATTCCCATTGAAGATTTTACTACCCCTCTGAAGTTCTTGGATCAATCAGGACATCGACCTCAGGAGGAGCTTCCCTTTGAGGAGAGTGACTGGAGAGCTCTCCTTCTGAAGAAGTGGGCCTTATACAAGCAGCAAGAGCATGAGATGGAGAGGGATGCCATCAGGACCATGCTGGAGACCCAACTGAAAGCCCTGCAGGAGCTGAAACTCAAGTCCCCAGAACTCTACACCGAGGCCATCAAGCAGAACTCCAGACTGTTCCCTTTTGAGAAGGAAGGGCCACAATACACGCCACCAGTCTCTCACTACCAGCCCCCTGAAGGCAGGTACAATGACATCACCAAGGTGTACACATAGGTAGAATTCAAGAGATGGAAGTGAAGTCAGCTATCCTGTGAACATAGTGCCCTCCAGGAGTCAGAATGACTAGAGCTGAAGTTTGCTTTCCAAAAGATCAGATAAATAAAAGTTTAGTCAAAAAGAAAAAAAAAAAAAAAAAA
>NDGM011172577.1:0-10785 GCA_002564305.1 Octomys mimax | reverse complement strand
TGTAGCTGTAAACAATGCCGGGAATCTAGGCTTCACACTGGGGCCCTGCTGTTTGGCTGGTTGGTAGTTCCATTCTTGTGAGGCTGTGGATGGGGGTGTTTAGAGGTTGTGGGGTACGGGCCCGCAGAGAGTGCTGGGGTCATCCATGACTGGGAGTCTTCATTTATGAGCCTGTCTTTTCCCTCTCAAAATGAGCCCTGTAGCATATTAAAATAAAACTTGGAAAGGCTTCGATTCTGCTTTTACTGAATTATCTTTTTAGAAAGTGAATTTAAATATATAAACTCACAAAACCTGTATTAGTCTTGGGTCTATTGGAAGGGCATGCTGTTTGTCACCAGGATAGCCACTCTATATTTAAAACTTTGTCAGATGTAGATTCCTGAAAGGTCACATATCATAAGACACGTTATGATTTTAATTATGGTTGGAAATTTCAAGTATAGGATATAAAAATAAAGCATCAACCTAAGGAGAAAACTGCGAACACTTTCAGTGACTACTAATAAAAAAAAAATGTAAGGTAAATTTTTTAAAATGCCTAGGAATAATTTTAGTAGAAGATAGTATTAGTCAGACAGTTTTTAGAGTTTCCAGTGAAGGGTATAATTAATTTGCTTTAATACATTTTGCCCCTCATGATAGTTATAATAACTTCAAAGATAGCATAGAATAGAAATCACAAAACTATATTAGATATTTACAGAGTTCATCCCTCACACTAAAAATACTTCATCTTGTGTGGCAAAAACAGTTTTTTCTCCTCAGTATATTTCCATTCTCGATACATTCTAATTTGCAATCTTCACAAAAGAAAACAAATACAATTGCACCACCTATAATCAAGATCATTTTGTCATATGAATGTTAAAACAATAATGTTTTATAAACAGCACATCTTATAAATGAAGTCTTAAAAATAGGCGCTGTCATCTTTTGCATTCACCTTGTTTATAAAGCAAATACAATTCTCAGAAGTCAGCAGGGCTGGTGGCGCTCCCTTCCCGAGGCTGGGCCTTCCGGCCAGGACTCCTAGTGGCTCTGCATCCCCCTACCCCTCCCCCGACCTGGCATTTCCTAGCGTGAGGCTGCTCAGCCTCTCTCCTGGGACTTTGTCTCTGCAGACATGCCTAAAATGCAGGTGCAGACCCAGAGCCAAGGTCTGAGCACACGCATCTCCCCACCACCACTGCATTTGGGGTGCCGGGCAGGGTCCCCCACCAAGTGCAGCTCTTGCACCCTCGCCCCACCTGCCACCCACCTGCACACACCTGGACAAGGTCCACCTCTTCTTTATTGTTAAGTTCATGGCCTAAGTGTTTGTAGGTATTCAGCTCATAAACACCCGAGCCTGGGGCTGGGCACACGGTAAGGGAGGTCTGTCCCCAACCCTTCAAACCCTGTGAAGACAACTTCCCAGAAGGTAACACACCCCGGGGCCATGTGGACTTCTTTTGCTTCAATGGAAATAGTTCCCTGAGCATTTACAGATTCTGTAGGGAGTATTTTATTGCATACTTTCCTTTTGCTTTTCCCAGGGTTCAGCATTAGATATCTTAGTGATGAGCACTAGTAAGCATTGGCTGTGACACCACAAGGTATGCATTATGAAAAGGGCCAGATATGGTTGAAAACCACGGAGCAGGTGAGATTTTAGCATAACTTGATGATTCCCTGAGCACCAACCGGAATGGCAGGCGGCTACTAACTCAGACTGCATCACCGTGCTCCCTCCAGCAGCCTCCTGGCCGGGTTGTGGACTCCCTCTGCTCAGAACGTTCTCGGCATGACGTTCAGACAAAGCAGTGGTGACAAGTAGCTTAAGGCAGCGTTTGCAGCAACATGGGCCACCAGAAGGGCTGGGGGTTCCAAGCTACCCTGGTGAGGGCAGCTCTTGGCCTACCAGCCTAAGGATGCTCTGACCAAGTAGATTGTTGGCCATTTGCTAAATTCGTTTCGTAAAATCTGCTCACCCTATTGTAGCTGTATTGTCGAGACCTTTTCATTCAAAAAGAAGCAAACAAACCACATTTTTTTAAAAAAAAAATCTATTCCACAATGGGTACATGCGTGATCTTATACTTGAAGGGCAAAGAGGAATGGAAATTTCCCAAAGGCCATTAAAAAGCAGGATGAAGCCTAGTTTGGTGGCACACCCTGCAATTCCAAGCACTTAGGAGGCTGAGACAGGGAGATGGCAAGTTGGAGGCCAAATTCAAAATTATACCTGGGGATGTAGCTCAGTGCTCCTTGGATTCAATCTCCAGTATTACACACACACACACACACACACACACACACATATGCCTTTAGGAGCTTGGTTCTACTTTTTTAAATGAGTGGTCCCGACTATAAAAATCTTCACACTGTTGCCCTACTGGTGGTGTAACAAGGGCAGGTGACAGAGCCCTTGGAGTTTAGGGGTTGATCAGTGTTCAGTATGCTAAGCTCTGTACAGCAAAGGAAGGGGCAGAAATGACAGCATGGTGAGGGGACATCCCAGGAGCTCCAGCTTGGCTTTTGTCAGCATGCTGTGTGGAGGCCGCACCCTGCCCCGCTCTTGCCAAACTGTCCCCTTCCCTGGTGGCAGCTATTGGGATGCAAGCACTGAGTGCCACAGGGAACAAAGATTTGCTGGAAAGAGGTTAAAATGAACATAAAGATTTTAAAAGTGTATTAAGTAGAAAATGCCCCCTTAGGGGCCGGGGAGATGGCTCAGTAGAATAAGCACGTCCCAGGCAAGTGCAAGGGCCTGAGTTCAATCCCCGGTTCCGAGAGAGACAGACAGAGAGAGAGAGAGAAAGAGAGAGAGAGAGAGAGAGAGAAGAAAATGCCTCCCTGAACATGGCACATTTTACAAAGGTCAGAAGATATCTGTAAACCTTATTTGTCTCCTTTCTGCAGGAAAAGTGGCAGCCACGTTGTTCAGCTCAGCAGTGTGAATGAAGACAAGAAATGGGGAGAAGACATCTTCATGCAGTGCATGGCCTTTAGTTCTTGAATATAACAGAGACATTATGAAACGGGCGAGCTTCTCACAAACTTATTTTAAAGAGTTTTTGGTTTCCTAGGCCATAACCAGTCCTCTTCAGTTCATTCCTGTGAGTTTGTCTTCTGATCACTGAAAGCTCCATGTGAGCAGAGGCCGTGGCCAGGCCGTGGGTCACTGTACTTCCAGGCCTCCTGGGTGGCAAGGAGTAGATGTTTAGTAAATCACCAGCTGAAGGAGTAACAGATTCCACCAAAACTTGGTACATCCGGACAAGAAGGCTTGTGCGAATATGTTAATACTAAATTTACTGAGGTATCATGAGGTGGACGCAGGTTACCTTTGGCCTCCATGACAACAAGAGATGCTCAAAGTGGTGGCTGTCGGCTTCTAGGCCTCCATTAACATGGCGAGCTGCTGAAGTGTGCACACAACTTTTTGGTGGACTTTGTATTTTAATTCTCCCTAATAGAAAATCTTTCCTGCCAAGGGACTCAGCAGTAGTTTACCCAAATCAAGAACAGTAGGCCTGCCCACAGGTAACACAGGTTGGTTGTCACCATGCTCATGGACCAGAGCTGCTAACACCAAGGCAGGCTGACTACTCCAGGCTCATCGTGCGCCAGCTTCCTCACGCCGGCTTCTGGCCCTGCCACAGCACTCTTTGCATGAGCCGTGGCCCCTTTCCCCATGGTGCTTTGAGGGCAGCGTCACGGACTGAAGCGTTCTCAGCCCCTCTGTCTTGTGTCTGTCCTTTGTCGCCCTTCTCACAGCTGTGCTCACAAGGCACCCCAGCGGCACCTAATAAACAGCTTCATGATAACATGAATGAACAAATGACTGAATCTTCCCAAATAATTTTTTCACCCAACTGGTATTGATCATGATGTCGTTTGTGGAATTCTAAATCATTCTATTCTTGGTAAAGTTGTTTCCACAGAGCAATGACATGCACCTCCTACTTTATAATTTTTTCCCTTTATGCAACCAAAACTCATCCACAGACAACATCAGATTTATCAGCTTCTGGACTTGTCAGGAAAGCTTGCCTTGTGCCATGACAGTGGTGTTAACGTGACCTTGGCTTGTGCTCTGCCATCCTCGGTAGACTCCGCATGCCTCTTGGCATCTACAGCTAAATTGCTACTCCTGTACAAAGGCCCGAGGGGCATTTGTTTAGGGCCGTGTCAGGCAAATGAATTCAAAACTACGCAAATCACCCATGCTTTACGGGAGGCAGGCCCCCATTCCCCCTTCAGCGCCTCATGCCCGTCTCAGGGGTGCCTGGAGTTGATGTTCTCATTGCTTGTCTCAGAATGGCAAGGTCTGACGTCACCAGCCGGCAGAAATATCTGAAATTGATTTCTTAGAGGGAAATGAGAGCAACTTCGTGGATTGCGCAACGGCAAGGTGGACACTGAAATAGACTCAGAAGAAATAGATCCAGATCTCCTCAGAATGGCCCCAGGGGTCCTCTGCAGGAGCCACCTTCAGTGTGTGGCTGATCTGTCCACCAGTTTCTTCTGCTTCAACCACGGGCTCTGGCTAGGAGCTTGCCCGCGGGGTCGGCCCAGCAGCCTTGTCACAGATCTGAGCTGCACTGTGACCAGGTGTGAGGGAGGTTGACTTTGGTCACCAAGCGCGAGCTGTTCAGAAGCGCCGACATGCGTGTTGGGATACAGCAGTGCTTGGGCTCCAGGTGGGGGTTCAGCGTGGCTCACTCCCTAGTTTGCAATTTCAACCAACCTGGAACAAAGTGCTCAACCCTTCTGGGCCCTGTGGGTGCTGAGCTCACAGGCTCCGAATTGTTTAAGCTGAGTGGCCCCACAGGGCAATTACTGGCACCATTTCACTCTCTTCCTACTCTTTTGATGTGGTTTTCATTCTTTCTGAGGCATCTGCCTAATTTAGGAGGAACAGGATTCTGTTCGGATTACCGAGCCCTCCCGGGCTAGCGAGGGGCTCTGTGCAACCGCAGGGCCCGCGGCCTAAGCTGGAGCACAGCAGGCCCAGCAGAGCGCAGGTCGGCACCGCGCAGCGCGCAGCGGGCGGCGGGCGCGGGCGGGCCTGGGCCCCCGCGTGGGTGCTGCGACTTCCCTCTGGTGCACGTTTGGAACGGGCGTTTTGAACAGTAACAGCACCAAAGAAAGAGAAGCGCCCGTCGCAGGCCGGCTCTCAGGAGTTGCCGGCGGCAGCTCTGCGCGCGGATCTGAAGCTTACAAAGCTCTCGTGACCCCGGGAGGCGCCTGCAAGCGCGAGCTGAAGAGTGCGCACCCGAAAAGGCGCGCCAACCGCTTCTCGCTTCCGGGCGTCGGGCCCCGCCCGGCGCACCTCTGCGGGCCTCCGCAGACCCGTGGGTGCCAGGAGGTGGGCAGGCGGTAGCCGCTCGGCGAGGGCCTTTCAGCGACCCCAGAAGCAGGGGTGCTGCCCGAGATGGGCCAGGGCCACGCACCGGGTGAACTTCTAGTTTTGGAAAGCAAGGTGTGGGTGGATGGACTTTAAAACAAGTCGTAAGAAACGGACCCGTCCTCCTCATCCACCTCCAAACAGTCCCTTCCTGCCTGAGGTCTGTCCTAGCGCGGTAATTCCAGGGGCTAATCTGAAGCTTTCGGGAGCTTCGCGCTGAGGGTCGGTGCGGAGGCGGACCTGGGAGCAAAGCCCGGGCAGCAGCGCACAGCGCCTGCTCGCAGGCTCCGCGGCTTTCCTCGGCAAAATGATCAGATCCACGTCACACTCTCACTCCTAATGGTGCCCCTCAAAATAATCTCTTTTTAAAAAGAAACAACCCCTCTAGAGTTCTTTGTTTTTCCTTTGAGACCCCGAGCCTCAAAGCATCGAGAGTCGCTGCTGATACGAGTTCAGGAAGCACGGAGTTAAAGAAGTTGGTTTTTTTCCCTTTAAATCTGAACAATTGGAATCAGCACTTTGCATTATTTTAAAAATGAATGCTTACAATCAGCAATTTTCCTGTGTGTGTGTGTTTTTTTTAAGATCTTGAGGGTTTTTTTTTCTTATTTAAAGTGGAAAACTACATTAAGTGCAAGACAGTCGACAAAGAAGCGGCCATAAAGCCTAAGTATTCCTAGAGTTATAAAATATGTCCATTGTGCCAATTCCACCGCCAACAATGAAGTTTTAAGCATTAATATGCCTTCATTGCAGCTTTAATGCCTTAATATTGGCTCCACGGCTCTTTGGGGTAATTTTGCTTTCTCTGGTACTTGAAAGGTGATGATGTCAGCGTTCTTCGCCCTGATTCATATGCAGGTTGATGGAGCTGAGTTATTTATTGAGTTCCATTATATTTTCTATAAACATTAGTTCTCAATAAACAGAGACATTTAGCCGAGGGTTTATTTATTAAATAGGTACTGTACAGATGGCTTTGCCACACATGATGTGCTGCAGAGGATATTACTCAGGAATAATCAGCTGTGTTATAGCTTGGCTAAATTAATAAGATGATAATGATGAAATTGATGCTTTTGAGCTAGGCTTGGTAAATGGTTTTTGCATAAACAAACTGATAAATTTGAGAAGCAATTACTTGCTTGTCAAAGATAAAAACACAACAGGGCCCATTTATAGTTAGGTCCTATTTATTTTTAAGGATTGTACCAGATTTTATGTTTAATACGCTGCAATTAAAAAATAATACTCAAATGAAGAAGAATAAAAAAATGAACTTTCTGAGTTCCCCTTCAAAGCCAGAGAAGCAGCGCTGCTTGATTAGACATCAAGCAAACTTTTTTGCTATATCTGGAAGAAAGACTTATCTGAAAAGCACTGTAACATTCTACATAAAAATATTTAATCATATAGGTATGTGGTAGAAAAACAGTTGATGGCAACACCCTTACACACACACACACACACACACACACACACACACACATTAAAGGGCCGAGGAAAACTATTTGATTTCTAAATACCAAAGTAATTATTTGGCCTAGTTTACAATATTCTGTACAAGGTACAGAACATATCCATTTTTTCAACTAAAGAATGTTCAATTACTTGGAACCTAATATGAAAAATACAACACTATTGATAAAATTCGCCAATAGGTTTTCATTCCCTAATGCCAATTTGGGGCACTGTAGATGTCAGAACTGACCTCTGAGTCAAACAAACATTAATCTCCTCCATCTTCAGCAGAATTTTTAAAAACTCTTGGGGGCATCTTTCAAACTGAGCCGTACCTACCTGTTCCATTAGTAGAAATGTCACCAGACACACGGTCCGCATCTTTTCTGGGTGGGTGTCTGTTTTTGACCTATATAGAAACAATCAGTTAATCTCTAAATCTCTTGGTATCCAATCAAAAGCTACTTCAGTTAAATAGGTTTCATTTTCCTTTTTTTTTAAGTCTATAGTTACCAAAGATACATTTTAGCACATCTTTACCTCTTGAGCATATTGCTATCTATATTGAACTTTTTTTTTTTTTGGTAGAGTGGGTAACGCAAAATTAAACATCATGATTCTAAATGTTAGTATCTAAAACTTTAAAAATGATAAGGGCATTAACTTTTTTTTTTCTTCTGGTAGTGGGGAAACTTTAAAAATGATAACACTTTTTTTCTAAGTAGTGGGTAGAGAGCAACACTACTCAAAAGTATGATGTGGAGTCACCAATTAAGTCAGATACTTGTGTCATTACATGTCATTCTCTTGTCTTTTCTAAGAGAGTACTTCGATTTTCTCCATTTAAAATGCGCTCTCGATTCTGTGATCATTCAGTACAAGCTATCACAATAGAGGGGACACTTTGCATTTTATTGTGACATACAATGAGTAACAGCAAAACACTGTGGTTAAGCATGGTAGAAATTCTAGCTCTCTGGGAATCTAAAAAGATACTTATCTTCTTAGGAAATACCAGTAGGTATGAAATGCAATGATAACAAATACAAAAAAAAAAAAAAATGGGCAGAATTATTTTTGAAACGCAGATTTTTTTTATCACAAAAAACTAACACACTGGCCTGGTATCAGAATGCCTAATGATTTGTTATAAAACTTCAGTTGTGATTTTTTTCCTCTTGCTTAATTGGAAACAACTGCTCCCCAGGACTAATTACAACTCCATCAGAAAGAAAGAGGAACATGAATAAGTCTTAAGGGAATGCAAGCACTCTGAAGGTGAACCCCCATAAGCTGAGTTTAGGGGTAAATTTAAAGCCATCCAGTGAGCTCCACATCTGGAGACTGCTGCAGAGAGCAGCAAGGAAAGAGACCCATGGAGTCTCCAGGACCGAGATCGAGGGTGTGGAAACCAAGCACGCGGAGGAGCCTTAGGTGGCCGGTCCCACAGTGGTCAGCTGACGAGTCGAGTGTCATGAACGGAAATTCTGTGTTAGGTCTTCCACATCCTACGCTTTACCGAAAATAATGCCTGGAGAGTGCTTGGCAGAAACTGGCTGCTTGAAAAGGGTCTGAGTTACCTGCCAGCACTGATAGGCGAGGAACACCACACGGGGCTGTGATCTCGGGAAGCCTCTCACCCTCGCGCCCTATTTACCTCACCCTTTACAACTCAAAGTGCTGTAAACTCCCTATAAAACTACAGGTGTGCAGTGGCACACCTGCGCTTCCTGTCTTGCTATGAAAGACTGTACACTCTGAAGTGCTTTTCCTTGGCTCCAAACCCCCGGGGTCTCTTCCCCTAAGCCCAGGGGTCTGCATTCGCCTTTGCCTTTTAAAAATGCCCTGTAGTAGGCATCCAATGCTGCGCAGTGTATCCTGGCAGCGGGTGAGAGAGGCTCTTGGTTCTGACACCAGGAGGAATTTCAAAGCCCTGCCGCGTGTTTGCGTGGCAGTCCAGCCTCCCAAACAAAGCACGCAATGTGGAGCCAGAGAAGCACGTCTTGGCAAACTAACTGAATTAGACATGTTTGATAAGTTGTTTCTGACCAATATTCAGGTGGTACTTTTTTTTCTCAAAAGAAATGTGGAGAAGTCCTAGTCAAAAATTATACATAGAGAAGGAGAAAGCATTTTACTGTTCAGAAACCCTTGACAGATAATTTTACTATTTTCAAATTACCTTACGCTTCATTTAGCGCATTTCTGTCAGCATATACTAATTCATGTTTACCACTCACTATATTTAATAGTCCAGTTTTAAATGTTAGTAATTATTCAATTAATTATCAAAGTAAGCATCATATAAGCTATCTCTTTGGACATATTTTGTCAGCTAATTTAAGGTCTAGAATTTTAAAGTAGTGTACTTTTGAATTTTCATGATAAATTATAATTTAAAAAGTAGCAAAACACTCAGAAGCATCTACTCAGTTCACATATGTAAAGCAGTTCTCATACTATTATTTGCAGGACCAAAATGTAGCTGTGGCTGTTCATGATTATGAAATTCTCCCCTTTGGCTTAAATAATCTTTTTGGTTAAGATACCCCAAGTCGCATTTATTACATTATCCATCCACGAGAACTGCAAAGCCCTGGCTTTGGCAGTGACAAGATTACAAGCGCTGACGGATCACAGAAATCGCTCTTCCGAGCACACAGAGAAGCAAGCTCGTCCGTGAGAAGCTAAGTTGTGCTGATCACAAAGCAATTGTGTGCGATCGCCGGCGTGGACTGCAGCATTGAGCAGCCATTCAGCATGGGCGCGGGAGAACTTCAAAGGCACCAAGTGGAGTAGATTGCACACTCCTGCCCCCGCGCTGCCTAGAACCTGTGTTTCTCCTGTCCGCCCCTCCTGTCTTGTGGAGGGCGGCTGTCTCCTGCGGGCTGAGAAAGCTCGACTCTTTCATTCTTGCTCGCTTTTGTTTACAGCTGAGTCTCCACTGCACACTGCTGGTGTGCCCGAGGGACCCCAGCAAGGGCCCCGTCCGAAAAGCCTCAGGGCAATGGTGAGCCAGTGGAACAGCACAGAACGCACCCAGCACAAGCAAACTGTGTGTGCCGCCGAAGACAGGCCACGGACAGGCAGCCAGAGAAAGCACGAGCACACTAATGTCATCACCCCAGAGAAAAGCTGGGCAGGAAGAAGGCTGGGCTTGAGCTAAGAGTGCAGGGTGGTGAATGCCCAAGCCCAGGAGCCATCCACGGCACGCTCCCTGGATGGGAAGGAGAAAGCACAGTGCTAACCCACCAAGAAAGGAATATGGGGGTGGGAGAAAGGGGGAGACAGAGAGAGAGACAGAGAGACAGAAACAGAGAGAGACAACGACAGAGAGACAGATGGAGAGAATAACTGGAAAAGGTTGAGTCGAAGTTGGAAACAGCTAGATCTTCCACAGCTGCAGCAGGACTTCATTCCACCTGGTCTTACAGGCTTCTTTGAACCAATACAACATCACCCCTCCACGCGCTGCCCCGCCTCTCGCTGAGACCCCCCGGCAAAGGTGCCAAGTAGTGCTGGCTGTCGCAGTGCTCGCGATGTCAACACCTGTCCGCTAACAACTGGCCTGAGACCACCGACTCATTTCACACAGACCATCAACTGGTAATGGGCTCCGCGTACCACCACCCTGGGCTGCAGCCAGGCCCCCCACAGGCCCACGCCCCTCCCATGAGTGGCCCAGTGGTCGTGATGGTGTGCACCACGAGCTCCCTGCGGCTCCTCCCATTCTCCCTGGCATTGCCATGCTGCAGCTGCATAGAGCCCACCTTCCCTGAGCAGGGCCTCTCAGTACCCACGGGAGTGGAAGGCAGACCAGGATTCATGCAGTCTTGTCTTTTCTTTTTTTTTTTTTATGTTCCCAGCCCTTTTTATTTTTATTTCCAAAACATATTCATGCAGAGAAACAAAACAAGGTACATAAAATA
>NDGM011172559.1:0-12482 GCA_002564305.1 Octomys mimax | reverse complement strand
TATATATATATATATATATATATATATATTTGGCAGAACGGGGATTGAACTCAGGCCCTTGAGCTTACCAGGGAAGCACTTATTCCACTGAGCCATCTCCTCATCCCTAGTTGAATAATTATGGTTTTGACAGTACATAGTTGTTCTATGTACTCTTAAGTTTTGTATTTTTACCTCATTAGGCTGAAGTTTCAAAATACTACTACCTAAGTTTTACCCCAATCCAACTGCAGCAGAGTTGCTATATTAATGTGGGGGCATCTACATTGTTAAAAGTTTTCTGTGTGCCTCCAATAAGAAGTGAAGATTGATAAAGTGAGTAAACTTATTAAATATCAATTTTCATATTTGACATGATACTATTTCGGGAGTCAGTTTTCTAGTGAATTCTGTAATATATGCATTCCATAATGTTAATGAATACCCCTTTTGTACTTGTTGGGCATATTTTAATGCACTTGTGTCATGCACACACCTTGAGGGCTGGGACTAGTGCTGTATATACACTGTAGTGTTCAACACTGTATTTCTTGGTGAACTAGTTTAATATTAATCCAGAATGTCACCCAAATCTGATTACCAAGGTGCTGGAGGTGTCACAAAGTGGTAGAGCAAGTACTTAGCATGTGTAATATCCTGGGATCAATCTCCCGCATTCACTTGCACATGCACACACAGCTGTCTACCAAATATGTGATTCAACTATGGGAGCTGGTCACTGAGGGAAATATTGAGGAACTTAAAGTGGTGTGAAATGGGAGAACCAGCAATTCAGTAAATTGTACCCTCCTCTGCCAATTTCTTTCTCCCTTTTGAAGAGCCATTTGGCAGAGACCTCACCCCTGGTGAGAGTCTCCACCAGCATCTGCTAGACAGGATTTCACTCTCCAAGCTTTCTGCTTGCCTCTTCTGAGAGCCAATCAAAACAAAGCCATTCCAGAGAAGCAGAGAGATTCAAAGGGACTCAGAAGTATGGTTTGAGGAGCAAAGTCTGAAGCTCCTAACCAAAACCTACTCAAAAGCTCATCATTGGTATCTGTAGGAGTAAAGATGCTTCCCATCATCTACAGATATCTTCTTAGGCACACTTCAAAGGGTGTTCAAAGGGATCTTTTCCTCATATCGTAAAATATTTTGTGATGCAGAACAAAACTGGTCAAAATCCGGAGAGGCATCTTGACCAAGTGGTCTCTCTATGTGGAGAGCTTCCTATTCTGAGGAAGTTAATCAACTAATAGGAGCTATGATGTTAATGAAGAATCAGAGTATTGCGTTGGTTTAAATTTGATTTGTCCCTCAAAGATTTCCAGACTGGAAATTTGTTTCCCAATGATACAATATTGAAAGGTAGTGAGGCCTTTAAAAAATGGGGTTAGTTGGAAGTTGTGGGGTCATGCTTGCCCTCATGCAGAGATTCATGCTGCTCTCCTGAAATGGGTTAGATCTTGCAGGAATACATTAGTTCCTACGAAAGTGGATTGTTATAACAGAGCAAATCTATACACTTCCTGGTCTCTTGCTTCCTCTTTCTCTGTATGTTTTCTTCCACACATCTTCATGTTTTGCCATCTACCACAATGTGATGTGGCCAGAAGACCCTTGCCAGAGGCCTGTGAACAGGAAAATCCAATCTTTTACTCTTGGAAGCTATAAGCCAAAGTAAACCTCTTTTCTTCACACAATTCTCAGCCTCAGATATTTTATTATAGCTACACAATATATACACTTATTCTTCCAAAATAAATGCCATTTGAATTTGAGCAGCTGCTGTGAGGTTCAGGCACTTGGAATATTCTGGAGAATTCATAGAATATTTTCTGGGAGGGGTTTGGATCACTTAAAATCACATTGTGTAACTCTGGGCCCTCACAGGCAGATTATAAAGTGAGTACAGACACAGTCAGATCTCTCTATGGAAACCCACGTATAAATTATCTACTTTCTAGTCTCTGCCATAGAATCAGTCCAACTCTTCACTTTCAGCTTGCTTGGATCTTTAATAATGTAGATCATTTCACCTCTTTCTATATCTGTGTCCCTGCCTAGATCATCTCTCTTCTCCACTGTACACTGACATATAAGTATCTTTATAAGGCCAAATTCTAGCCATTCTTTTTCATAAAATCTTACAAACTTTTATCAATTTCCTTACCTGAATTTCACAGCTTTTTTGTCTGATTATTTTGTCTAGTACTCTAGAGACTACAGGGGGAAATTATGTTTCAATAGGAAATGCACATTGTCTAGAAAAGGAGGTCAGAAAACTTATCTGGTGAAAGGACAGAGACTAAATATATTAGGCTTCAAGGGTAATAGTCTTTGCTGCAACAACTTGATCTAGTGTTAATATGGATGTGAAAGCAGATGTATACAATTGGTAAGTGAGCAGGCATCACTGCGTTCAAACAATACTTTGCAAAAAGAAGCATGTGGTTAAATCTGACCAGACAGTTTTAGTTATTTTGTCCTCTGATCTAGATGACATTTCTACAAGTTCTGATTCTCTGACAGTTATTTTGGAACTCTGTAGATAACTGATAACAATGTAAAATAATTACTATTTATATACTTACAAATACTGTCCTGTATGCTAGACTTTTTTCGGGGTATGGGGGGAAATACCAGTGAATGAATCAAGGACCTGCATGCTAAGCTCCTTTTCCAGTCTTTGTTTTATTTTATGAGTCAGGGTCTTATGAAGGCACTGAGTTGCTTCAACTTAGCTTGAATTTTGGCAGATATTTAAGTAATTTCTCTTTCTCATTGTAGAGGAGGCCAGTTCAGCCTCAATTGTACATTTCTTTCAAGACATTTGATGTACATGTTTATCTATACATTATATTTGCTTCTGAATTAGTTATAACATCTGTCTGGTACCCTATGGGTTAAACAAAATCTTTAACATTTATTCATTTTATGTTGACTTGGTGTCAAATATTATCATTTTTTGAACATTATCATCAGCAGGCCAGATACTATTCTGAAATGGAAAAAGAGCCAGAGAACCAAAATAAAATAAGGCATAATTTCTTTGTTGTTAATTCTCTTTTAGTCTCACCAGATCTGTACCTTCAGGGCAGAGATACCTTGTGTTCCTGTCAATGAAGTTTGCTTGTTTAGTGAGTTAATTTCTTTTTATAGAATTGAACTCTTTCTTTTCTTCCTTAAAGCAGTTTCAGTGTTGTGATGAGAGGTAAAACGATATCATTTTAAAATGCAGTTTACAAAGCTCACTTGCATTTGGGAGCTCAGAAAAATGGTTCTCCAATCAGAGTTTATTATGACTGGAACAATGAACAGCTTTGACCTTGGAGGAAATGAATATCACATTCTTGTCAGCTCAAATGTACAAAATTAAACCTTGTGTTTTTATCTATATTTTAGGTCTTCCAAAAAGAACAAAAGGTTAACTAAACCTTCCTTTCATTTTGCCAACAAAAATTCTTTATGCTTATATAACATATACTATTTCATCTGAGGTGCTTTAAAAACCTGAAATTTATTTTTTAGTGGAACCTGGGCTTGAACTCAGGCCTTTGTACTTGCCAGGGAAGTGCTTATTCCACTGAGCCATCTCCCCAGTCCCAAAATCTGAAAAATCTTTAACCTCATAAACACTTTGGGATTCGTATGGTCATCATTTATTCTCATGTTGAGGAAAAAGAAACTGAGGTGTGTGCCTCATGAGATTCCTCCAGGGTAATAAAGAAGGAAGTAAAAAAGGCAGACAGAAATCTTGCATTAGAGTCTAGTCCTCTAAATTCATCCCAGCACACATTCTAACCCTTGAAATGCTTTATGGCCATTGGAAAAGCTATGTTTGTTTGCCAGTGGATGTGAAAAATGCATGACCTAAAGTTTCTTTTTAAAAACCCATATCTCATCAAAGTCCTTGAGAATTTATATGAATGTTAACTTTCATTATTGTCACCATTATCAGCAGTTATGTATAAATGCTATTTACTGTGAAAATATTAGTTACCCACAGCTCACTAATACAAGTATTCGCCTAAAGATGAGGCTCTACACTAGCATATTAAATATATTAACTAATTCAATATATTAAATTATGTCTACCCAAAGTCAGATATGTGAATGCTCATGTCAGTATTAGTCATAATAACTAAAATATAGAAAAACCTAATATCCACACATTCATGAACAAACCAATATAATGTGGTACAAATGTACAAAGGGGTACTACTGAGCAACAAAGAGGAATGAAGCTATGATACAGGCTACAACATGGATAAACCTGGAAATATATTAAATGAAAATAGTTACACGCAAAGAACCACATGCTGCACGATTTCATTACATGAAATATTCAGAAAAGGCAAATTGATAAGAAAGAAATTGGGTTGTTTGTTACCTAGGGCTGAATGTGGGACTAGGAAGTGATGAGTAATAAGTACTAGTTTATTTTTGAGTTATGAAAATATTCTAAAGTTAGATTGTAATGATAGTTACATAACTCTGTAAATTTATTAATAATTATTGAATTGTATACTTAATATAGATGAATTTTATAGTATGTTCACTATAACTCAATAAAACTTTCAATAAATAAGTAAATAAATGCATTTATATTGACTGCCCTATGTATATCTCTACCCTTGTGTGCTCCACAAAAATAACTAAGAAATAAATCGCCACTGCTAAGAAACCAGGAATTATTTTATATCGTTTTAAGCTTCATTTTCTGGACAATAATATAAGTGTCATGGGATTCAAAGTCTCAATATCACAATCTGAGGGTAATTTCACTATAGGTATGCAGCTTAATAGGGTGTTAATTGGGAAGCCTGTGAACACGTTCTCCACAGGAAGCCCAGAAAGCTGTGCCAACCTTTGCTGGTGAATAGAATAATTCAAGAGCCAAACCCATGATCAAAAATAAAGACAAATTTAACTTGTTTTTATACTGCAGCCATTACCACACAAAACAACTTCAATAAAGCCCATTTTAATTGGAGCTGAAGGCTTCTTGACTTCAACACTAATCAGAACCACTTCAGGTTTTAGAAATATTTATATTCTATGGAAGGAAAATAAAAGAACTAAAATTAAGGGCTAAGTCTTTTTCTTTTTTGTGCTAAGTCTTTTTCTAATAGAAGTAATTTCCCCACATTCAAGTAGATTGATTCTTTAGTATGTGTAAGGAAAGATCTGGAAGATTCCCTAGAGCCTGGAGGATCTGACATCTAAGGCTTGTACAGAAATAGAAATATAGCTAGCTAGTTTCCATCTTTAATAATGTCCATTGTTTCTGCCAAATGCCTAGACCAACTGCTAGGGCAGGGGATGGTGATATTCTCTTTGGGAAGTGAGCTGACACTCTGTGAGTGAAGTTTTTGTCAAGGGAATGATAAAAACTAGTCTAACTGAGGACCGCGGGATTCTAAGTCTTGCATCTTTAACTTGACCTGAGTATTCATTCACTTCCTATTCTAGGAAGACTGCAAAGAAGAAACAAGCACTCCATTACTCTATGAGGCAAAAGCCACTCTGAACAATAAAATGATTTTTTAAAAGCCTCAATGTTGTTCCCTAGTCGAAGAGTTTTTACTTTCACAGAAAAGCTTTTCAATGATTTTATTAACAAAAAGACAGCTTTATAAGAGCCCTGATTCCATCCAAAAATTAATGGGTAGCAATCTTTTTCTTTTTAAACCCTCTTAATATATAAGTACATCTATCACACCCCTAAGAAAACCAGAAAGTTATTTCCTATATTGAACACTGTGTAGGAAAAATGAAATCTAAAAGAAAACAAAAAATGAAGGGATGACTAGTCTTCAAAAAGTATCAAGTATGCCTTGAAGGAAAGACAGTATTAGCTCACAAACACTTCCCATCACTACACCCCAACATTACACTGCTTGAGAGCACTAAGTCTTGAATTCCTACAACCAACCAATCAACTGCTCTGAAAACAAAGAATTATCCCATTCTTGGCCTAATGCTGAGTACAGTTTGGCATATTGAAATGTGCTAAGAGAGTCTTTTACCATTTACTATGTGTGATTTGGAACAAATAATTAAATCACACACATACATACACACACACCTCACATCAGCATAAAAAAGGTGATGTCCAGAATAGAGCAACCTTTTTTGATTTCAACTTATTCTCCTTTATTTTAGTACTATACTCTATGGAAGGAAAATAAAAGAACTAAAATAAAGGGCTAAATCTATTTCCTTTTTTATGGAAGATATGGAATTCAGACCTATCTGATTATAGAAGCACCATCAATCTAGCACAATTTTTCCACTATGTTTCAAAGGACAATACTAAATGCGTTTTCTCAATATAGGATTTCTTAGACCTTTAATATGATCATGGTCATTATGAATCTCTAAACATGGATTATAGATTATAATGTAGCCTTTTAAAACCATGGTCTCCTTTTCTATGGAAAATATAAATAATATTCTTAGGATCACATTTTAAGAAATACAATAGAATGAATCTGAGGAACTTGGGCTCCACATTGGCTAAAGATAGCCCACTTGATTTTTCAGTGTCTGTACTCTTTCCTTTTCAAAGTCATATATCCTTCCTGTAGGCTTGCAGAGATTCTTAAAGAATTAAAGTAGAGATATAAAACATCCTAAAAAGCATAGAATACAACACAAGCCAGGCATGGTGGCATGGTGGCACATTATCAGTAATCCAAGCCACTTTGAAGTCTGAGGCAAAAGGATCGCAAGTTTGAGGCCATTCTAGGCAACTTAGTAATATCCTGTTCCCCTCCAAAAAGGGTTTGTGAAGTGGCTCAGGGATGGAATACTTGCCTAGCACATGTAAGACCCTGGGTTCAATCCCCAGCATCATAAAAGAAAAAGAAAAACTCAAGTGTAAGGTATACATTCAAAATGTTACCTTATATTGCTAACACCTACCTCATTATTGCGCCTTAAAATTTTGGGGTTTATTTATTATTATTGTTTGAGACAGGCTCTCACCATGTAGTTCAGATTGGCCTTGAATTCACTATGTAGCTCAGGCTGGACTCAAACTCATCACAATTCCTCTGCCTCAGTCTGCTGAGGGCCAAAATCATAAGCCTGCACCACCATGCCTGGATTCTTGCTTAAAGTTTGAAGAATTAAAAATGTAGGGGGAACTACGTGCTTGGGCCCCTCTCCTGTCTCTCTCTTGGACAGGTGCTTTCTTTCTCTCAATAAATATATTCTGCTCATTAAAAAAAAGAATTCAAAATGTAGCTAAAGTAATACAATTTAAATTAAAATTTTAACATGGCTTAAATTACAAGTGTATTTATTACAGATAAAAGCTATAGTTCAAAACAAAAGTCAAGAGAGATATAAATTCATCTCTTGGTTCAGTGTATACATCATTTATATTTTGACATTGTATTCATTGGTACAGTAGGCAATCTATATTTAGAAATCCTTGAGATATAGATTACTGGGCTAGATTGAGTGCTTTTTGCCTATTGATGTCAATACTTTGTTTCCAGGTCCCTAAAACAAAGTCAGATCATTAAATGTTGCTGCATAGATGTAGTTGGTAAGACTTGGCTATTCTATATGAAGATTGAAATTTCATACTTTTGTTTTCTTTTTTAAAATGTTACAAAACAATCCCCAAGTGTTCTTCATGATTACTCTCTCTCCTCAGTGAAGGATATATACTCTTAATTTATCTAAAGCCTGTCCCAGTTGGATACTGTTCTGGGTTGTGACAAGCAAACTAAGGGCCTGAAACCTAAGACTGATTCTAAAATTTTTTCAGAATAGAGTCAGGTTGTTATCATCCTCCTTTTCCTTTCCTTCCATCCTTCTCTTCACTTATTCCTTTTGTTTTTTTCCCATTCTTTCCCTGCCTACTCTGTATCTCCTTCTAAACACATTGCGAATTCTCTTCTTACTTTTGTTCGAAATTCCATGCAGAGATCAAAACATGGCACCAAGCTTCACACTTTTGTTAATTCCTGCATGTATTAGCTACATATATTTCAGCAAAGCCATCACTACTCCATCTTAAACCTGCATAGTTGAGTTATGCAGGCCACACTGAAATCTCTGCATATTTCTTGCTGCATTTCATTTCCTCTGATTCAAACCAGCCATCAGTAACATTATCAGATCTTTGGCAATTCTTCTCTATTATAAACAAACACCAGCTGGTCATCCAGAAATCTGATAGGATTTAAATTTTTGGACAAAGCAAAAAATCATCAAAATTTGGGTGGGCAAGAGATCTGTGACCTGTAAATCACTGGACTGTGAAGATATTACTTTAAGAACAAAGAAAGGGAGGCATGCCTTTCCACAGAGATCTCTTGGGATTAGTCCGGAGGGATCTCTAATGGCTCCCCTAACTTTGAAGTTACTTTATAATCTCAGAACAATGAAATGTAGAAATAGTGGCAAAGGCTGACACAATGACCATACATTTTCTGCTAGTGTCTGTGAGGTTTTATTTTCTGTTAATTAAAGTAGTTTGTTTTCTATTGGAAAGAGGTTTTGGTCAAGCATTGCTTCTTACACATGTAATCCTAACCCTCAGAAGGCTGAGGCAGGAGGATTGCCATAAGTTTAAGGCCAGCATGGGATACACAGTGCATTCAAGTCTGGCCTGAATTACATAGCAAGACTCTATTTTTTTTTAAAAAAAAATGGTTTGGGCAGAATATCATTAGCGACTCCAACTTTTAGTTATTCATTTCCTGATAGCAGAATATTTGAGTACTCTTCTATTAAGGAAAATGATTGGTTCCAAGTAACATAAGCAAGTAGATAACTATTTTCAAAGTAGACACAGAAATGAAACATAATGGAGAGACTAGTTAAAGAGAAGAGGTCTTAGTAAAATCACAAAGACCTGGTTTTTGAAAGACTCTGAGACAGAAAGGCTTTTGTTTAGTTAACAAAGCTTCTTCCCTAATTAATAAATTGTTGAGTTACTCAGAATAAGGAGAAAGCCAGGTATAGTTTCTACATAAAAGCCTTTCTCTCATGCCCTCATTTCCCAATCAAAGTGAAAATAATATGATTAAATTGTTTGTTTTGTGATTTATAAAACTAAAAAAACTAGGAGCATTGGAAATGAGAACAAATTGAATAGAAATTGCCCAATTATTTAAATTGTACTGATGTCTCCTCATTTTTGTGGTAGGAGGGAAGCACTGCCTTAAGTTTATAATAGTATAGGAATGGTTTATTAAAATGTTTGTCCCACTTACAAAATAGGTACTAAATTTTTTTGGATAAATTAGCTCTGTTTCTTAGACTGTTTTCTTCCAAACTGTACATTGATTGTGATTCCTCAATTGATTTAAAATGTAAAGCAGAAGAGCTCATGCCTTACACACTGTATATTTTCTTAAACTTAAAACACAGTGTATCACAGGAAACATTCCAGAGGGCAGACCATTTTACAAATGGGAGAAGCCCCTATATNAAAAAAAAAAAAAAAAAAAAGACAGCTCCTAAATGTGGATGAAATTCTAGGGATAATTTTGTTGGATTTTTCTGGATACTAGCTTGTATGTTTTCAGCAACTACTTTTTAAATGGCTTGTTACTGTGTTCCAAAATGTGTCACTTAGTAATAACAATTTCAAACTAATTAAAAACTCTAAACATAGATATTGACAATGTACTGTGATGAGATAGTCAGCTTTTGCTAGCATCATTAACCTTGAAGATGTGATTCTGTAGACATTTTTTCAGCTAATAGTTTATAAATATGAGATAATTAGAGAAACAACCACTCTGTTCTAGGATGAGACTTTTTAAAAAAGATGGCTAGGTAAAACTAAAAAAACAAAACGATTATTTCGCATTGCCAGCATATGGAAGGCTAGGAAACATATCCTTCCCATATTGTACTTTACATAACAACTGGTACACAGACATGCTCAGGTAGCCTCTGATGGACTTTTAATTGTCTAATTTTTATAAATCAAATGGGTTAGAAGTCACTTCTGGTGCTAGAAATTTCTTATAATAGAATAGAAAAAGCATATGCTTTGAAATGGGAAAGACATATCTCACATCTCAATTCCAGCCAGGCTTGGGGGCTCACACATGTAATCCCAGTACTAGAGAAGCTGAGGCAAGAGGATTGGTATGAGTTCAAGGCCATCTTAGGCTACAAAGTGAGTTTACATTCAGGCTGAACTACATAATGAGATCCTGTCTCAAACCACCTCACTCTCACATCTTATATCTACTACTTTAAAAATTCAACCTTAAACAACAAACAACTCACACATTTTGCACTTTTGTCTCTTGCCTTGTAAAAATTAGATACTGTTATTGTGAGATTTAAGATATATTTATCTATCTATATCTATCTATATATCTATATATATACACATCTTTGTATATTTTATGGTATAATACATTAGTTTGTTATTTATGTATTATTATTTTAAGCACTAACATATTGGAGACAAAATAATGGTTAAGGATTTCTGAATATTTGTTATACAATAGGCATGGTGCCAAGTGGTTAATGAGCTTTATATCACATATTTGCTTTCTAAAAATACATTATGAAATCAAACCATCAGGTAACGCAACTCATCAGGTAAATCTAGCCATAAGTTGTTTACTCAGACTTCACATGCCAGGCAAATCAGGCTATTAGAAAGTGATTTCCTCAAATTGACATAACAGGTGAATGGCAGTCATCTAAGCTGGTTGGAATAGAACATATTCACCTGAATCCGATTGTACAAATATGACAGAATATTATTTAACCTCCAAAAATAAAAAAAAACACTTGGGTGTGTGAAAACAGGAGGATCACTACGAGTCCAATCTGTGGAGTGAGACCATATAGTCCCTGTACTAAAATATATTTTAAAAAGAAAAGAAAACAGTACTGTTGTTTCAAACAACACTGATGCATGTGGAGTATTTTATGCTAAGTGAAATACATATAAACTGTAGTAAGCCGAAATAATGGCATATTATTCAAAGCTGAAAACAAATGTGTTATTAAAGACCTAAGATGTGGAAGAAAGCTAAGAGCATATTATTAGAGCTAGGGATGCAGCTCGGAGCACAGCATGTGTCTGGCAAGCCCAAGGTCCTGGGTTCAAGACATAGTATCAAAAAACAAAAATTACGTTACTACGTGAAAAAACCCAGTGTGAAAAGACTACATACTCCATGATTCCATCTGTAAGACACTTTAGAAAAGATAAACCAGGGCAATAGGGAAAAGATCAGAGCTTGAAGGGAATGAGATAGAGGGACAGAACAAGAAAGCACAGCGGACTCTGAGCGCAGTGAATGACACAATATCATAATAAGTGGATCCATGTTCATATGCATTTGTCCAAGCCCATGGAATGTCCCACAACAAGATTGAGCTTTATTGTTAACTATGAAATCAAGGTAATAGCGATGTGTCCCCCTCAGGGGGACACATCAACTTTAGCAGTGTACCTGGCTGGGGTGTAAGTTGACAATGAATTAGCAATATGTGGCCAAAGGCATATGGGAAACCTATGTACCTGCTGAACAATGTTGTTAAAAAAAAAAAAAGTCTAATTTTTAAAAAAGAAAAAAAAAGTAAGCCAGGCACATAAAGCTAAATACTGCGTGATCTCACTTATTTAAGATATTTAAGGTAGCTGTAATAGTTACATCCATACAAAAGGAAGACTGTGGTGGTTTTTAAAGGTTGGAGACTGGGATAAGTGGGGAGTTATTCAGTGCATACATAATTCCAAAAAAAAAAAATTTGAAAAATTACATTTATCCAAACCATCCTGCTTACATACATAGATAAATCTCTTTCCAACACTCCCTCTCCTGTCCTTGTCCTCAAACCAATAACTCTTTCCTTTTGAATAAGTCTATTCCTTTTTACCAGTGTCTACTGTACCCTACAGATTCCATTTTTCTTTTTCATGTTCTCACACTAAGGAGACAATACTATATTTGCACATACAAGTCTGAATTATTTCACTTAAAAGTGAGTTCTCTAGGGCCAGCCACATAGCTCAGCAGACTAAAGTATCTCTGTAGACAGGCACAGGGACCGGGGTTTGATCCTCAGCATGCCCTGCCAGCCCTGCCCCTGGGGCACTCTGAGACAGTGATTGAGACTGGGCATGATGGCACATGCCTGTAATCCCAGTGCTTGGGAAGCTGCAAACAGGAGGATTACTATGAGTGCAATCTGTAGTGAGACACTGTAGAACCTGTACTAAATACAGAAAAAAAAATCTTACCACAACAATCATCTAAAGAAGAAAATTATGTGATCAGGTCAACTGATGTAGAAAAAGCATTAGATAAAATTCAATACCATTTCTAATTGGTATCCAATACCAAAATCTCTCAACAAAGTAGAAATAGAGGGACATTTCCTCAACTAAAAAGCACTTACAAAAAATAAATTATAAATAATACTATACTTAATAGTTACAGACTGGGTACTTTTCCCTATAATCTGGAACAAGGCAAGCATGTCCTCCCTCACTATTC
>NDGM011172550.1:0-12650 GCA_002564305.1 Octomys mimax | reverse complement strand
ATATAGACAAAACATATTCTACTGGTTATTTCCTGACTGATACACAAATCAGTTAGAGCCTTCTGAGTCACAATGCTGAGCTCTGGCAATGCTATGCAGGCTTTGGCAAGTCATCCTCTGTGGTTTGCTTTAATCCCGAAATGTGGCTAATGACTGTGGGATTGAGCCCAGAGAGGTGTTCTTCAGGTTCAAGGACATAAATGAGCTGCAATGCCTTAATACTGAAATGCATCATATGAACACAGAACATTCTCTCAGAGCTGAGGCTTGAATATATTTGAGCAGTGACCCTCTCACTGTTTTCCAGGCAGCAGAAATGCACTGGGCTTGGTCAGCAAGGACCAAGGTGGGACAGCTGTGTCTTCAAGGCAGGTAGGAGTGGTGGCGCATGCCTACAGTTTGCACTGCACAGAGAGACCCTGTCTCAAAAAAAAAGAAGGGCCAGCCAGCTAGCTCAGAGGACTAAAGTGCCTACTTAGGCAGAGCGCAGTGACCAGGGTTTGATCCCTAGCCTGCTCTGCTGGCTCTGCTGGCCCTGCCGGGGGGGTGGGGGGGTGGGAGACAGTGATTGAGACTGGGTATGGTGGCACATGCCTATAATCCTAGCACTTGGGAGGCTGAAAACAGGAGAATCACTATGAGTCCAATCTGTGTAATGAGACTGTAGACCCTTTCGTAAATACAGAAGAAAAAAAAAAGAAAGAAAGAAAGAAAAGACGAAGAGAGAAAAACAAAGGCCAGGTGACTCTTAGGGCCAAGGGGCTGCTCAGGCACTCTTTTTTTGCTTTGATCAGTTGTTAGTTATCAAGCATTTCTGACAAAACAGGCACTGGTCTGTGTGCTGAAAATAAAGCAATTGAGAAAAGAGAAAATTATCTCATGTAGCTTATATTCTAGTCATGGGAGGACAAGTAAATAAATACGTAAGCTTGGTTGGCAGGTACTCTGGGGGATTAAAGTGGGTAAAGTTAATAGTGAGAAGTCAGGAGAAAACCATCATGTTTGAAGAGACAAAGGAAAGGAGCAAATACATTAGGAAACAGTCACACCTTAGACCAGACTAGAGACCAATAGGGCTCAGGGGACAGAAACCAACAGTACCATAAGAAGAGACAATTCCCTCTTGTGTTGGGTTATGCATCCTTCTCTTCCCTCTTCTCTGGGGAAAAGGGGACTGATCCCCACAGAGAAGGCTCACCCATTGGTCAGCCTTGTCCTCCCCTTTTGGTTGGGGTCAGCTAAATGATGATCCCAGATTGGAGAACAAGGGAAATAAAGTAGTAGGGATAGTGATACTCTCACTCCCTGCCATGCCAATCAAGCAGCATTCTTCTCTGAGAATTCCCCATTCCCATCTGCTTCACACAGCCCCTTCTGTGGTCATCTTCACATCCTTCCCGAGACACCATAAGGTGAGGGCTGGTCTCCTCCAGGAAGCCCTGCAGGATTACCATCCTGAGTGAGCACTGTGCACCCACTGTCCACACACACCCGAACTCTCTTCCATCACGTCTGGAAGTGCATGAGTTTTGGCCCCAGAGACACTCATTATCCCAGATGAAATATGAACAGCATCCTTACCTGCCCAGATGGCTCCAGCTCTGCCAAATTACTCATCTACATAGCAAAGGCAGCAGCAGAAGCTGGCTCTACAGTCCCTTGTCTTAATACCTTAAAACCTCATTGCCCTAGAGATAGAGGCCCCACACCTTGTCAGCTCTCTAACTGAAGGAATCCTGTCTACTTACCTCCAATATTCAATAGCTCAGTGCCCAGTTTTTCCTTGATAACCCATTTACCACTTTTGGGGCAAGCTCAACACTGCATCTGCCCTACCTACTACAATGCATATGCCACAGAAGCATGGGACTTTCCTGTCTCATTCCATGTGAAGAGCATTCTAGGTCCACCAATGAAAAGCCAGTATATTTTGGACTGAATTAAGTACATGAAGTTCCTCAGCACCTCCACAAGACCATGGTCAACAACCTGAGACAGTCAAGCTTATCCTCCCAAAAGTGGGCACTCAGTCTTGGCACTACCGACTTCTGGAGGTATGTGTGGAAGCAGGAATCTCCAAGTAAAACAAGTAGGATAATCCCAAGAAGACAAAACCACTTTCAACCCATTGAGCAGCTCCAGCTTTTCCATTTGAGTGAATAGAGAATTTAACAGAGCCAGTCTCCAGGGTACAGAAAGCCTACACATGGAAGAGGGCTATGAAGTTCAGCCAAAGGTTCTAAGAAGCCAAGCTTAGGCAAGCCCAGGATAGCAGCATGTAGTAGCCCAAAGCTGCCCAATGTGGCTTACCTGGCCATCCCCAAGACAGGTAGGACCCAAAAACCCTTTTGGGTCAATGTCACTGTTCAATGTGCCCTACCTAAGGGTGTTAAGTTTAAGCCCTGAGTCCTATAAATCCTGCTTTAGTCCAACTAGTATCTCCGGCCTAATGTTCTCTTCCATTCCCATCCTACTCCACCCTAGATATCTACATTTCCACCCACTGTGTGGCACCACTGTCATCAGGCCAACTATTCACCCCCAAAGAAATCCAAACAGCTCAGAGGTGCATCAATCAACCTTTAATGTCCAAAAGAGGCATGGATGCAGAGCATAGGAGATGTGGCAGGGTCTCAGCCCCTGCTCCAGAAATGAGGGAGATGAACACAAACCAGACACTTTCAACTGGCCACACAAAGTCTGGAAGGGCAGGGGGAAACACAGTTTTGGACATTCATTTAAAAAAAAATAATAAAACCTAAAATCAAACAGTCTTGTAACCTGCTGAAAGGCTTCATACCGGGAACTCAGTCACCAACCCAGGTTCTACCCTCCCCTATTCTGAAAAGAAAGTTCAGCACACATTAAGGATTTGAGGAGGAACATTCTCCTTTCTCCCCACCAGCTCCAAGAATGGACTGGGGGGGGGGGAAGAGCTGGATCCCCCACCCCCACAGTATCAACCCTACACATGAAAGTTTTGAATGTGAATCATGAGAATCAGCAGCTCAATCAGCAATGACCACCCCACCCCCCACCCCATTCCTATGTCATCAATAGATGAGTTTTCCCCCACATCCTCCCGGGAATCTCTTCTTGCTCACAGCTTTACTCCATCTCCTGATATCTGGGACTCCATCACTACAAACTAACTCCAAAGCTCCACCAAAGTCCCTCTTGGCCCTTTACTATTTCCATCCTTATCTCCCACCAGAGGCTACAGCCATTCCAAAAAAAAAAAAAAAAATCACTTCTCCCTCCACCAGGAGCCAGCTCCAGGATCATTGGCAGCATAGCCATCTTGTCCTGGGTGGCTCACCTAAAGCTTTCTCAGGAAGCAGACAGCCAGAGGACAACTAGTGTCTGGGCTAAATGACAGAGGTGACATTTGTCTTCACCCTAAAAGACACCTCCAGAGATGTTTAACATAGAGGCCCACTTAGCACTGTGCTTCCCACTACCCATCATACACCCTAGAGATTCCATCTGTCTTGCCCCCTCCCCCCCACCCCAAACCCACACACACACACACACATAAGCACACATACAACACAAAGAATCAAGGGAGACATTGATTTGGTTTGATCACCAAGACCTAACTAAGGAACTACAGTCACCAGAAATTCCCTTGCCAGCCAACTAACAACAGGGGCTGTTCTAAGAGAACTTCAGAGGAATGAGAAAACCAAGGGCTAAGTAGGGAGCAGACAGGAGAGAAAAATGTAAAGAAAAAGAATAAAAAGTCAAGCTAATTCTACCCCCAACATCCTCCTAGCACAATCTCTGGCAAGAAGAATCAAAGAAGGTAATCCACAAAGACACAGCCCTTACTTAGAAATCCTGACAAACACAGCAAGACAAGTCTGCTCCCCACTCCCACACAGCACAGACACATCGCAGGGACCCACCCCACCCACCCTCTGCCCCAAGCCATAAAATCACAGTTCAGTGGAATATTCTCCCTGGTACTAGATCACCCCCTCACCCTCCTTTCTATCCTTCTCTCCTTGCCATTCCTAACACTCCCCTCAGAGCCTCCCTGGCCTTCCCATGCAGCGTCCACCACCAAGAAAAGGCAGCTGCACAGTTTTAGTTCCACCTCCAGAGACCTATTTCTTTTCCTCAGCCCTCCTGGTCTTTTGGGCTTTGTTGAGGGCTTCTTATTATTCTATAGAGAGAGAAAGAGAAAAAGAGGGGTGGGGGACAAATTTCCTAGTGCAATACAACCCAAAAAAAATTTTTTAAGTCTTGAAAAATAAACATAAAGCAGCCTTCTTCCCCAGGCAACTAAACAGAAAGAAGTTTGGTTTTGTTTACTGCGACATACACATGAAATCGAGTATACAGTCCATGCAGTAGCACAGCCATTGGAGAGGACATCCTGATGCTGGCCCCAGTGCAAAACAGTCCCAGCAACGCCGCCTGCTTGCCATCGCTGCTGCCACCACTGACACCTTCCCAACAGCCACCTAGCCTGACTTGAAGAGGAGGATTGCAACTTGACCCAAGTAAAAATAGATGAAGTGCTTTGTCTCGTGTGTGACGTAGCTGCCAAAATTTCGGCCCACGATACAATGCCAGGTTGGATTATATTTCTTGTCAAATTCCTAAAAAAAGAATAAAAAGGGGAGAAGAAAGGTGATTAGGGTAGCTGGAAGACGAGAAGTCAGCGTGGGAGTCTCTCCCCACAATTCTAGCACTCACACATTTAGTTACCACCCCACCCCCAGTGCCTCAGCTCCTGAACCTCAGGACTGAGCTCAGGTTCTAAGGTTGGCTAGGACACTCCTCCCCATTATCAATAATAGAACACCACAAAGGCTCCATTATTCCTCCCTGCCAAGCCTCTAGCAAGCTACACCCTGAGCATCTCTCTCCCTCCAGCTACCCCACCCTCTCACACCACCACTCTGCCAGCTTGGGATTCTTCCAACGAGGTGACCAGAGAGGCCAGGTAGATGAAGGGCTGATCCACCAGACAGCCACTGGCTACCAACTTTCAGATCCATTACAAAACCAGAATTTTCAAGGGCCAAAAACTGAGACATCAGAGGAAACAAGAGCTAAATATTGTAAGTATTAGAAACCAGTTCTACATAACTTAATACCAAAGGCAATCAATGCTTGTGCACCCTAAGTGGACCAGAACAAGGACCTCAGCAACAAGAGCAAGGCAATGCCCTCATTCTTATCAGAGGCACAAAATCACCGAGGAAATTTCTTGTGAGCTAATCAAGGTAGGCAGTTCCCTGTGACTTTACTGTTCCACCCATAGGTTCAGTTCTAGATACACTGCCCTGCCATGGGTGTGAAAGGGCAACAACCCTCCACCAAGGGCCCATCAGTGCTGCCGACCTTGGGCATCTTTCTCTGTTCCACAAGGAGGCAACCTGTCTGCCTGCCTCACAACTCCCAATCCACACAACTGCAATACTAAGAAACAAGGGAACCAAACCCAGCTTTAATCCTAGATCAAGACTTTGTGTAATGCAGGAGAGCCATTTCATTCATTCCCTGGGTCTCATTTTTCCTGTCTGCAAAACAAGAAAGCTGGATCAGATAATCTAAAGATTCTTCTGGCTGAGTCTGTAATTCTCCATTTCCTCTTCAGACAGAATGGCAAGGCCATCATACAGCAGTCCCAACTGTCTCTGCACTCCCTGGCTTCATATACACAGAAAAGTTTCTCAGGACTCCAGTTTCCTCTTCTCATCCATGCATCTGAGCAAGAAAACAAAGTCCACAAAACTCACAGATGACCCTACTGCCAATACATACACCAGACTGCCACTTCTCTAACACACCCTTCTTAGAATGAACTGAGACTTTGAAAAATTGGAACTTGCTCCTCAAGTAGGCAAGTTCTGACTGGGAACCAAATAATTCAGCCCCTTCTTAGTATTTCTGGTTCTGCTGACTTCCCCCTATTAGTCATATCCACTAACCCACTCCAATTTTTCAGGGACTGAACCTACCACCCCAATAATGGTCATCCACTAAAAAAAAAATTACACAAGGCCGGACTTGGTGGCGCATGGCTTTAATTCCAGCACTCAGGAGGCTGAGGCAGAAGGATGGCTTCAAGTTCAAGGCCAACTTGGACTATATGCTGAGACACCCTGTCTCAAACAAGAACAATGAACAATCATTCTTCTGTATCTCTGGGCTCCACATCCATGGATTCAACCAATCATCAATTATAAATATTTGGGGAATATTTGTACTGAATGTGTACAGATTATTCCCCTTGTCATTATTCACTAAACAACACAGTATAACAATTTAGGTAGCCATTACATTAATTATATAAAATCCAGAATTTTTTTTTCTTTTTTTGAGTTCAGGCTAGCACTGAACTCATTTTCTAGCCATTGCTGGCCTTGAACTCTTACAGCAATCCTCTTGCCACTTACAGGGGTGCGCCACAAGACTGGCACATAATATAGAATTATATACAGTATTAGCCCCTTTTATAGAAGATATGTAAGAATCTGGGTTTTGGTATCTGAGGGAAATCCGGGATCTAATCCCTTACAGAAATCAAGTGATGCTTCTATCTTCAAACCCATTTTTTCCCTAAGATGGTTGGGAAAAGGGAATGATGCAGTAACATAAAGATTATTATAAGGATACCCAACCTTTTTTTTTTTTTTTAAATTTTTTGGGCTAGGGTCTTGTTATATATAGATCAGGCTGGCTTTGAACTCACAGAGATTCTCTTGCTTCAGCCTCCTGAGTCCCTAGTTTCTAGGCATGTACCACCATGCCCAGCAAGAATACCCAACTTTAAAATGATGCAGTTTCCTGAAAGTTTATATACATAATTCAACTATCCCTTGGATAGTTCTGAATGGGCCAGTAATATTTAATTCTTAAGCTTCTCTGCCAAGTCTTACCCTCCCACAAGAACTCCTAAGCTAAATGCTTTGGAATTCAAAAATCATTCCCTAATTTGTCTGCTTTGTAAGTTTGTAGAGTTTTGTGTGCATGGAATATATCTGGCATGTCCCTGACCTGAGTACAGCACAGGTGCCAACCCCCACCCTGGGGCACCAGCCACAGCTCTCTGGGAATACCTTCTTAATATAGGCAGCAATGTCCTTCTCTATGTTGTACTTCTCCATAGCCTGTGTGGCACAGTCAACAGCATCCTGTTGCATGTCCTCAGACATGTCTGCGTTCTTGATCACTGCCTTCCGGTCAGACATCGTGACACTGCAAAAGGAACAGAGAGGTGAAGCTGACAACTCCACACTCTAGCCAATGAACATAAACTGCTGGCTGGCTGAGGCTTCAATGGGAGATGGGAATACTGAAAGAGGAAGTATTCAGCTACCATGTTTTCATAAAATAAAATTCTGTAAGAACATGTTACAAGGATAAAAAAAAAAAGTTACAAGGATAGAGTTGAACAGTTATGAGAATGTATGGTCCCTAAAACCTAAGGTATTTACTAGCTGGCCCTTCACAGAAAAAAAAAAAAAGTTGCCAGTCTGTCTCCTAAACAAATAAAAAAAAGGGGGCAGAGTACCTTCTGGGCCATCAACATCCAGTGGGGAAGAATAACAGCCTTCACTCAAATACCCCAAGCTGCCATGCCCCTAAGAGGTAGAGAAGCTAGGGCAGCCTAAGATTCAGCTGATCATTTACACACGCCATGCCATCTCATCCTTCCCTCTTCTTCCCTACTCTCTGAACAATGTTCAATCTTTAAGCTCAATGTAATTTTTGAAAGCTCCACAGTTTAGACTCAGGTCCAACAACGAGTTGTTATTTCCCTAGAGTTTTGTCTCATGTAAAATTTATTCATTCAAAAAGTACCAACTTATAAGGGATTATGTTATAGAATAGCTTGTTTTCCTTACAGGAATCTTAGGCCTACTTTTCCCTAAATAAAGGCAAAGGCCTGGAAAAAACCTGGATATGGAGGGTTAAAAAAAAAAAAAAGCAACTGATAACTGTTATTATTTTAAAAGCCTGTCACCCCGACCATGGCATTCATTCTGTAGCATTATAGCACCAAGACAGCACCTACAAAGATAAGGTACAAAACCCTGTCTCTGTTCTCAACCACATTTCACCACACAAAGCATTAACAATCTCCCTCATCCCACCTCCAAAGCACTATGATGCATGTGACCCAACCTAATGGATAAAAGATACTGTCAGTCTGGACCTGCTACACAAGATCTCTGGGATTGGTACTGTCTGCTCCAGGTCAGATGTCCCATAGCATTTCAAGCCACTTTGGTCTAAGTCTATACTCAGGGTAGATGAAAGGAAAAGCAGAAGTCAAGAACATTATTTCAGCCTGCACCAGTTGTACAAAATGCATCTGTGTCCTGCAGCCCTTTAGTCTCCTGTCTGGATCCAAGGCACCTTCACCTGGCACCGTCAAACTAAGTAGGGCTGGCTCCACTTCAGAAGTCACTGCCAGAGCAAAGGGTCAGTAGATCAGTATTCTCTACCCCCATACCCCAGAAAGGAAAAGTCTGAGTCTGAAGGAGTCTCTGAGGGCCCTCAGGTGCTAAGAAAAGGTCAGGTGAAACCTGTCCCCAAGGCCTAACTATATGACCTTGTCATTAAAACAAACAGAAAACCCCTCAATGGTTTCTGAGCAAAGGTACGACAGCAGTACAAAAAGGTATTATTAAGGCTTTGTATAAATGAAGAAATATAGTGTCACCTGGTGGCCTATTCCAGATTACCACTCAGAAGGGGGCACTGTTTACAAATCCATCGGTGGGGGTGGGACCTTGTACAGACAACGGTAGTCAAAGTAAGAAAATGGCACCATTTTGCCAGCAGCTCACCTGCACCACTGCCTCATTCCCAAAGTCCCACGGAACAACTCTGTCACAGTAATTAAAAGCCACCTTACTCTCCAGGAGAGAGCCTGCAGTTACATAATGGTCTTGTGACTACAATGCCACGATTCTCCACCCCTGCCCCTGGCCTCTCTGGCACCCGGCACCCGAGAGGAGTTAAGGCCCAGCCCTAACCACCCCTGTCCAAGGTACCGGTGAAAAAAGAATAGATTCCCAGACTAGTTCCTCCTTCCTGGGAGGGGGCAAAAAAAAAAAAAAAAACCTGAGCCTCGGGATACAAGGATAGCCAGAGGGCCCCAGCCAGTGGCCTCGGTCACGAGCCCTTTAAAAAAGGAAAAAGGCATTCCGGAGCAGTTCCCATCCTTTCTCCGGTTTTGCGAACAAAAAAGAAAGCCAACCCTCTGAATGAGTCTTTCCCATTCGCAAACACACAAATGCTCTCATTTCTTCCTTCCAGGTCCCCAAGGGGACGGTACCCTGCGCCATCGCGTCCTCTTGGAAGCTGCGGCCCCCAGGGCACCACCAGGGAATGAGCCGTCCCCCGCCTCCCCACTCCGGCCCTCGCCGCCCGGCCAGGTCCGCAGGCCGCACTCGGTCAGGCGCCCTCCCCCGCCCGGCCTGGAGCGGCGCGGAGTGACTGGGCGTCCTCGCCGCAGGAAGGACGCCCCAGAGGGTGGCGGCGAAGGAGCCGCGTCACGCCCGCGCCCTCTCCGCCCCCTCTCCACTGGCCCCAGACACCCGAGGCCTGTACACGCCGCGGAGGGAGACCCCGGGAGGAGGCTGGCAGCTCCGCAATCCGGGGCCTCCGGCGGCGCCACGAGGGTCACCGGGGCTAGAGGTGGCGCAGGCTGGCTGTGCAGGCGGGGAGAGGCACCAGGGGCACGCGGCGGGGCTCGCTCGTTCCGGCCTGGGGCACGGCAGGGCGCGGCGAAGGCGAAGGGGCCACCCGCGAAGGGCGCAGGCCGGCCGCCCAGGGACGCCCGCTCCCGCCGCTCACCTTCACGGAGCAGAGTCCGCACAGGCCCCGGGGGAGCAGCGAGGAGGTGAGGCAGAGCGCAGGCAGGGACGGGGTCCCCTGGGCTCCTCCTCCAGCAGCAGCAGCCGCCGCCGCCGCCGCGGTGTCCGGCTCCCGCAGCCCAGGCCGAAAGCTCGCGCAGCCGTCCGCTCTCCGAGCTTCCACGGCCGCCTGCGCTCCGCCCGCGCTCCGCCTCGCGCCGAAGGCCGGCCCGCCTGCTCTGCCCTGACGCCTCGCCGCTCCGCTCCGCTCTGCCGCTGAGCGCGGCCGACGCGCGGCCCCGCCTGAAATAGCGCCCCGCCCCCGCCCCCCTCCCGCAGCGCGCGCCGCCGTTCGAGCTCCCCATTGGCTGAGCCCGCCCGGCCCCGCACTGCGGGCTTCTCCCCGCGCCGCTCTCGCCCCACATCTTGTTTCCTCCCACAATGCCTCGGGGCGGAGGGGGGCGGGGAGGAGAGCTGGCGAGCGTTGGGGGAGGGAGCTGGGGCCGTTAGAAGAGAAAAGAATACAGACCCCATTCCCTTTGGTCAGAAAGGCCAGGCCCTGAAGACGAGGAGGAGAGGGTATGGAGACCCCAATCCCAGGGAGAAAAACGGGAGAGAGGAGAAAGGGATGTGGAGGCTTCAGACCCAGGGAGTGAATGGGAAGGGGTACAAGTCCCAACCTAGATCACCAGACTCAGGAGAAAATATAGGGTATCCCTTTCCCTCAGGACCCCCAGAATTGTGGGAGGGACAGGATAGCCAGCCCCATTTTGAGGTAAACGCATAAAATAACCCCCATTCCCCCTACCCCTCAGATTCTGGCTAGGTCCCTTCTCCCTCCCCCTAAACCTTTGTTCCTCAGTCTGAAGGCCACCAGCCTGCTAGCTGGAGCCCCAGTCAGTATTGGTCTTCAAGAGAGATGGAGGCAGAATCGTGAGAAGGAACTTTGTCTTAGAGACTACACAGGCCTTTGCTATCTTCGCAGTTTCATGGTCTTGGAGTTCTTTTGGGGATAAAGGTGAAAGCCATATCTTGTCACCTGTCCAGTTAGACGAGATTGGGGGTAAACAGAACCCCCGTCAGTACTGTGAAAGAATCACTTTAAAGAAGGAACCAAGGTTCAGAGAGGGTAGAGCACTTACTAGATCAGCACTAATCAGACTAGACTTGCCCAGCAGGGAAAGGGATACCAGGCACAGGTCCTGCATAGGTGCCCAACACTCTGTGTGTGTGTGTGTGTGTGTGTGTGTGTGTGTGTGTGAACTTGCAAACTGAGAGTGTCGCTGCCCTCCACACTACTCAGTCCACCCCAGAATCACATGAAAGGGATTTTCTTCTTCCCCAAGTGTTTCATACAGGAAATCTAAAAGGAGTAGAGAGTCTTCACTAGGAGCCAGGTATTTTGCCCACATAGTGGAAATTCTGTTTGCCTTCATTGCCCAAAACCACAGAAAGTCAGACTTGCTCTGACCCTGAGGTGCTCTGGTTGAGAGAATCATAAGTTAATGTTTATGATGTCCCAAGGTAAACCTAGAAAATTTTTCCCTCTGACCTCTGTTTTTTCTCTCCTCAGTCATGGATTCTAGAGAAACAGGCAGGACCTGAGGGTCTCTGTGCCCCTCACAGATGTGCTCCCCATTGGCTAAGCCTGCCCAAACTATTCTGATGTCAGTTCTTTGTTAATGGGAGGGGGGCATATGGGGAAGGAGGAGCAAAACAAGGATGAGTTTATTGACTTAGGGCTTTTGCAGAGCTAGTATTATAGGCAGCTTAGAGAAAATACTCTCTTTAATCATTCAATTAAAGCACTTGCAAGCAGGCGCAAGGGCTGGGGTTCAAACCCCAGCATGCCATGGTGGCCCTGCCCCTGGGGCGCACTGAGACAGCAATTGAGACTGGACTTAGTGGCATGTGCCTGTAATCCCAGCACTTGGGAGGCTGTAAACAAGAAAATCACTACGAGTCCGATCTGGTAGTGAGACTCTGAACACCCTGTAGACCCTTCCCTAAAATACAGAAAGAAAAAAAAATAATAACATTAACTTTCAGCCCCTTGTGAAGAATCCTAAAGGTCAGGACTGGTGTGTGTGGTTGTATAGGTTGTTCACTGTACAGGGGCATATAACTGAAGAAATAAGTGAGGGCTAAATTATAGCTTCCACTCCACTCGTTGAGCTGTATATCCCAATAGAGGCCAGTGTTCACCTTTGTGAACCTTTTCAAGTGTGTACAAAGGTGATTATGAGTCAGCAAATGTCCCTTCAAAGGCCATGCTGCCAGGGCATAAATTCTTCTCCTCTCTGACTCCTCCTCCCCTGGAGTACAATAGGGAAAGAGTTCAATCCTTCCCAGTATGGGTTGTAGTAGGGTAGAAGTAGGAGCTTCAAATGACGAGTCAGAGCCAAGACTTTAGGCTTTTCAGAAATGTGGGCCTTCACCTGTGTGTATGTATATGTGACAAGGAGCAGACTCCATGGGGTATGAGGGACACTTGTTAATAATACGATGGTTTATAGACAATAAAAACTCTTTTGGTGCACTCATTCTATGCCAGGCTCTGATCTCAGCATTTCAAATGCAGTAAGTTCTATTTAACCCTGGGAACTGGCTTTTGAAGTGAATACATTGCTATTCTCCCCTGAAGGTGAGCAAATGTCATGTTACAGGAGTTCTGTAACTTGTCCAAGATCACCCAGCTTGTCAGTGGCAGGACTCAAGCCCAGGCTGTATGTTTCCGGTGACTTTCATCTTAGTTATCCCATTATGATGCCTTCTAACAATGAGGAACAAGTGTAAAAAGTAGAAAACAGGAGTTTACTTATCTAA
>NDGM011172539.1:0-18291 GCA_002564305.1 Octomys mimax | reverse complement strand
GAGTTCAATCCCTGGTTCCAAAAAAAAAAAAAAAGAAAAGAAAAGAAAACATAGCCAAGTATTCACAGTCCTGCAAAGGAGGGGGCATGCCAAGCTGTGCAGGGCCACGTGGGAAGACCCCAGTCAGGACAAGGCGGAGATGGCAGAAGGAAAACATGAGCAAGACGATTCATTGTGGCTCCTGTGGGTGAGGCAAGGTAGGGTTGGTTACTCTAAGTAATTTCAGCAGGTTCCAGGGGTCAGAGGCTGTCTCTGCTTGTCTGGTACTTGGCCTGGGGTGATTGGAGCAGCAGGATAGAGGCCTAAGTGTAAGAGCCCCAAAGAGCCCAGCATAGCGAGTGGTTGTGGTACACATCCTGGTTTGCCTGGGAAGGATGCCTCCAGGTGAGTCTTTGCTATTTCTAGGAACTAGGCAGTGCTGGGAAGGGTGGTAGGTTGAGCAAGGCTCCAGAAGGCAAAGCTTCAGAAACACGAAAAATAAAAAGGCATGATCAATGCCAACCGTGAGTGCTAAGATGGGCTAACGTTATCATTCTACCATGTCCAGACCCACGTCTTCCCTCCTGCAGCTTCTGCAGAGACTATCCGTGACCCAGAGGAGAGAGCGGATCTGCTTGCAGGCCAGAGGCCCAGACCTGACTTCCACGTCGGCCTCTCCTCCACAGCCAGGACGAATCTGAGCTGGGCGGCAGCTCTGGCGGGCAGCTCACCCTTGAAAAGCAATGCCACCTGGTGTTTGTCCAAATAATTAGCTTAACACCATATGCGGCGTGTTACTCAAGGGTTGCTCATAAATAATTAATGAATTACTGATGATGACGCTATAGATTAAGAAATAACATTAAAGAAGAAACTTCCAGATCTCAGGAGGTATTGGTAGCCCTGTCTGGTTCTGCCTACAACTGGCTCTGACTATCACCCTTGGTGCTGCCCAGGCAAGTGGAATCATTTCTGGAACATGCAGCAGCCCCGAGGCCATGTGCGCTGACTGGTGTCTTTATTAGGCCCTCTTCCCCTTGGCTTGGTTCGTATTCTTTTCACTGATAACGAGGCTGCCCAAGTGCAGGGGTTGACTGTCGGTTTGGCAGGATCCTTCCTCTGACATGTGAGATCTCTATCCGACACAGCGCTCCCTCCTTGGGCCTGGGAGCTGACTTGCCTGCCCAGACCTGCAGAGAATTATGGTGGACAGCAGGGGTGCATACCCCTGGGAGCTAGAGCCCTTGGTCCACAGACCAATGTCTGCCTTTTTAGGCCCCCTGTGGGCTCAGGGTCTTCACCAGAAGCACACTTGAGTCCTCTCTGCAGACTACACTCCGAAGCCCAGGCTGAGCTGCTTAGTGGAAAAATCCCATCATTTCAACTGCTTTTTCAAATTTCCACTTAGACGTTGCACCCTCACCCCAACTCATTAACTATACAAATTCTTAGACATAGGAGAGGTTTTAGGTGGCCTGTGTCTGGTGTTCCCCTTAAGGGCCTCAGGGTGTATGAGCCTGTTCAAATTGCTTGTGAAAACACTGGGGAATGTACATGTGTCTGTGGCAGTCAGGCTCTCAGAGGACCCTGGGGCCTGCCGTGCTAACAGGGCTATCTTGGCTCTCTCCCTGTGCCTGTACAGCTCCACAACTCGCACTTGTGCTTTTGATTGTACATCTCCTTTATCTCTCAAATTATCCCTTGTTTCTTAAAGTTTGAGTCTTTCTCTGGTGCTGTCTCCCTGATCTACGAAAAGGCTCAAGGGCTGCCCATATTGAAACAAAACAAGGAGAGCTGTCTCAGTTTCCCAGCTCCCTATCTTTTCTTTCCGGATCACACAGCCCTCTCTGTCCTTCTTTTCTGTATTGCACCATCAGTTACATGAATCTCCAAAAGCTATGTCTATTAAAGCCTATCTTTTTCTAAACCCAATGCTGGCCATGGTAGTTGTTATGGTTTGTGTCTAATTGTCCCCTCAAAGCTTCATGCAGTCATGGGGCGGGGACTTCTAGAGTTTGTGATTAATTCATGACCCACAGCTGGGATTATGGGTCTAATTACTGCCGGGATTATGGGCGTGAGTGCTGTACCCAGCCTGGGGCAGATAGCCTGAATGTAACATGAGAGAGACAGAAAGACAGACTTGTTCTCTGTAGCCATTGTTGCCCCTACTCCTCCCATCTGCTCTTGCTCTTTGCCACCGCCATGAAAGGTTGCTTTCTGCCCTGTCCCTCTCTGCCTTGGAGTCAGCTGAGTATGGACTGAAACCTCCAGTAACTTGCCTGAGATCACAGAAATCCTAACTGGTAGAGACAGTTTTGATCCCAGATGTCTAAGCCCAGGTTCCTCATTTGTAATCCATAAACTATTCTGCTATTTGACGTTTGTTTTTAAAAATTATTATTTTTTGCAGCATTGGGAGTTGAACAAAGGGCCTTCACACTGAAGTATACCCCAGACTTCTTCTTTTTAGGGGGAGGGGAGTACCAGGAATTGAATTCAGGACCTCGCGCTTGGCAGGCAGGTAGCTGAATAAACCTTTCCTTCCTTTATTTTGGGTGTCAGGTATTTGTCCCAGCAACAAGAGAAGAGAAACTGAGACAGTAGTACACACTTGTAATCCTAGTTCTCTGAGAAGGCTGAGGCAGGAATATTGCAAGTTTGAGACTACCTTTGGCAACTTAGCAAGAGCCTTCTCAAAATGAAAAATATTAAAGAAGGTCTGAGACCTCCTGTGGATATAGCTCAGCAGCACAGCATCTACCTGCCTGCCAAGCGCGAGGTCCTGAAGTCAATTCCTGGTACTCCCCTCCCCCTAAAAAGAAGAAGTCTGGGGTATACTTCAGTGTGAAGGCCATCCGTTCAACTCCCAATGCTGCAAAAAATAACAGTTTTTAAAAACAACCGTCAAATGGCAGAATGAGTTTATGGATTACAAATGAGGAACCTGGGCTTGGCCATCTGGGCTCAGAGCTGTCTCTACCAGTTAGGATTTCTGAGATCTCAGGCAAGTTAGTGAACCTTTCTGTTCCTTTCATTTCTCTAGAATGTAGACAGCGCAATACCTATCCCGCATCATGGAAGCGGTGAGGGATGTGCAAGGCCAGTAAAAACTTAGCGTCTGGCAAGAACACTCGTTTTGACAAGTAACAAATGCCTGCCTGACACGTAACATGCTCAAGAAATGTAAGCAACCATTCTACGCACCTGCACACTCCACGCTTTGACTTGCTGTGACGGTGACGAAATACCTGAGCGTAACAACTTACAGGCGGAAAGGCTTTCTATTGGCTCATCGTTTCAGAAGCTTCAGTCAATGGTAAGGTGGCGCTGTTGCTCCCAGCTCTGCACTGATTGCAGCAGGAGGGTGTGGTGGAGGGGATGCCGCTCCGGTGAGCTGGGGATACAAGAGGGAAAGGGGCCCTGTATTTCCCCTACCTCACCCTACCTCGTCACAGCCAATCAGCTATGTACTCATCCCAGGTTAATCTACTGATGAGGGGAGCACCTTCACGGGCCCATCACCGTCCCAAAGCCCTTCCCCTGAACACCACTCCGTGGGCAGTGGGACTTCGACGCCCGAGCCTGGGGGGATTTCGTATCTGCGCCTAACACCACCCTTGCCTACACGCACCTCACAGGCCTGCATGCCTTCTGCTTTCTCCTTGAATTCCTTCGTCCTCCTGCTTCCCCACCCGTGGTTGCCATTTGCCTGCACAGCTGCATTCACTGAGGTCCTTCGGTCCCCCTGGGCTGGCTGTGTCTCACTGGGGGTGCTCCATTTTGCATGTGTCCTTACCCCAAGCTGCTCTATACCTTCCTCATAGACACACCCATCAGTGGCTCCCCATAGCCTCCAGTGGGAAAGCCTAACTTCTAAGCCCACACAGGGCACCCTAAGCTGGAGCCTCGCCCTTCTAAGGCCTGTGTCATTCTCTCCCATCCAGCCCAGCACACTTTGTTACCAGCCTAAGTGTCAACAGATGCCCCAAGGAGCCACCCTGCCTCTGCACTCTCTGTCTCCCTTTCCTTCCCCTGTGCAACCCCAGCACATCAGGACCTCAGCCCCTTGCCAGGACCAGCAGCCACCTGGGCTTTCCCCAGCCCCCTCCCTCTCTGGCACACAATGCTGCACGTGGCTAGCTGTGCGGTCACTTCTGTGCTTTTGCCTGGAGAGCTCCCTCTCTATCTGCCAAATACTCGCCCTCCTATTCTTGCTCCAGGGCCACTGCTAAGTGTGGCATGGTGCCTCTGCAGGCTGAGATTGGTGCCCAGTCTCTGTGATCTGTGTACCCCCACTAACCAGGCCTCCGTCAAAGGACTGTCATATTCTACCGCAAGGCTCTTTTTACATAGCAGCCTTACCCAGAGCACCCGGACTCCTCCAGGAGCAGACTGCACGTGCTCTTGCCCCCATCTCCTATCTTTTCTGCTTTGTTTTCTCCTTAGCATGCTCATCTGTCCATCTCTCCCCACTAGAGGATAAACCATGAGCACAGAAGCTTTTGCACTAGAGGATAAACCATGAGCACAGAAGCTTTTGTCCGCCCTGATGTGTCCCCAGAGGAAGAACAGAAAGGCGTGACTGCTGCACGCTAAGTGCTTGCTATAGCTTGCAGCACACCTAAAACATCTTCCAGAGCCACATGCATGCATAGGAAGGGCTACTGGAAGGTGGCCAAATTATGGGGCCTTATGGCTGACTTGCTGTTAGGAGGTGGGATCTGGTCAGAAGGGAGGGCCCCTGGGGGTACGGCCTGCGTCTGTCTCCTCTCTCCTTGCTTGATCTCCCTCTGCTTCACTGCCAGGCCATACACAAGCCTACTCTGCCAGGCTGCCCTGCCTCAGAGCCAGCTGACCTGTACAAGTGGTGCTCACCAATCCCTTGCTCCTCAGGGTTCCAAAATTCCATTGGGGATTTTGTCCCAGCAATGACAAAGTAACTAAGACACTGGTCAATAAATATTCAATAGACTGTAGAATCACTGATCAATGTTACACTACTTAGCTTTATTGTAGATATTAAATATGGAGGCTTCTTTGAGTATGATGCAGATACACCCTGATAAACCCATTCAGTTGAAAACATCACAAGTCCAAGAATGCATTTAATGTTCCTAATCTGTCCAACATCATGGCATAGCCTCATTTACCTTAAATATGCTCAGAATCCTTATCCTATAATTAGGAAAAATTATCCAACTCCAAGTCTATTTTCTAACAAAGCGTTGAATAGCTTACGTTACTTGTTGGGTACATGGATGCAGACAGAACGGGTCACACAGTGTATTATGGATTTGCTTACTCTCCTGATCTCAAGGCTGATTGAGAGCTCACTGTACTGCCTACACATTGCTAGCCTCAGAAAAGAGCAAAATATGAAGTAAGGCTTCTTCTGAACATGTAGTGCTTTGCACTGTTGTAAAGTCAAAAAAAATCATAGGAAGAACTATTCTAAGTCAGAGAGTCTCTATCTGTTCTTGGCGGAATGAATGCTCTATCATGTTGCTAGCGCATTTAAGGGTTCAAACCCTAGGACTGGGTTCAAAGTACGCCCCCTTCTAATCCTAGCTGAGCAATGTTAAGTCCCCTGGGTCGCAGGATAAGCTCTTAGCTTGGCCCTGACCACTCTGCTCCCATGAGCATATTCCCAGGCATTGATGTCTCCGCACCCCACTTCAAACAGACACGCTACTGATCCATGTACTCAGTATGCAGAGCCCTAGGACTTGGGACAGGCCAGCCACTCTTCCAGCCTTGGTCCTGCACCTATGAGCACTCCATTTCTCCTCTTTCTCTAGGTGAGGACAAATTGACCTTCCCTTGGGAATCTTTCCCTGACCATCCAGGTCTCTGTGACCTTCCTCTGTTATTAATGATTTATGCGGTAACACCTCATCACGTGTTATCAACCAGTGAACACATGCAGAAAACAAACATTTGAACTGGCAAATCGTCTACTTAGTACACTTGGAGGGAGCATTCCTCTGCCCTGCTGCAACACAGGCTCATCCCTGTGCACACTACCTATGTTCAGTGATACAGTTGTATCTCAGGATGAGAACACAGTGAAGGGCACACACTTTGGAATCAAAATGACCTTCTTTGCAATCTGGGATATCCCTGAGGCCACCTCTGGCTGTCATTTAAAGTGTCTCTACTGTACAGCGGGCTTAGGAATCAGACGGTGATGGTTCTTAGCACTGCCTGTAAGTTAAGTGGAAGCAGTACCTAGGCATGGACAAGAGAGACCCCTATTTATAAGTGTGTCTGCTTTAAAACACACACTTTTCTTTTTTGTATTTTAGGGAAGGGTCTGCAGGGTATTCATGGTCCCACTACTAGATCAGACTCGTAGTGATCCGCCCATTTACAGCCTCCCAAGAGCTGGGATTACAGGAGTGCACCACTATGCCCAGGCTCAATTGCTCTTTCATCACAACCTGGGGGCGGGGCCAGCATGGCAGGCCTGGGGATCAAACCCTTAGTCCCTGTGCCTACTTGCAGGCACTTTAATCTGCTGAGCCATTTGGCCAGCCATAAAACACACACTTTTACAAGTTGTTTTGTCAGTCAGAGACTTTTCTAGCCCTAGTTTTTGGGTTACATTGAGATTCTTTGGGTTGGACAAGTGCCTCTGTACAAGGTGTGCCTCCATGCTTTCAGTGCCTTATGTGGTATCTGTTGTAAAGCAGCTAACTGTATGCACAGATGTGGCTTTTCAATTAGATTGTTCCTTGGTTCATTTCTTAACTTCCCAAGGGAGAAAGTTTTTATAGTTTTTCATCCATCTGCTAAGGATAACTTAAAGCAACTGTTATATGGGGAGATCTGTGACAGAATATAATATGACATTTGCACATCATTGGGGGAAAAAAGATGCAAATTGCCAACATGAAGTAAGAAGGTAAACATAAAAATTCAAAGTGCTTTAGATATTCAAACAGCGGGAGAGATTATACTGGCTGGGAGAAGTGGGAAAGGCTTCGTGCAACAGGTGGCATTTGAGATAGATCTTGGTAGACGGGAAGAGCTGTGGAGGATGGCATTCCAAGTTTGGGGGACACTACGGGAATGGGAAGGAGGGGGAAATACACAGACACATGCATATGCAGTGGCTGTGAACATGTTTGTGAAACATGCTGTGCTAAACGCTGCAAAAGCCCAGGACCAACTGAGTTTGGAATGAATGGTCTGGGAAGGCAGAACAGCAGACAGCACTCAAAGCCAGACAGGCCTCCAAGACAGCAGCTACCTGCAAGGCTGGCCAGCAGGTGATTGTGACCCTCACCCTGAGCCTCAGACTTTCTCCAGTGTTGGCCTTTTCAACTTAAGGTATTGAACTCAGGCCCTTGCGCTTGCCAGGGAAGCACTTATTCCACTGAGCCATCTCCCCGGCCCCAAGATTCTTAGATAAAAATGAATAATAAACAGCCCTTAAGAATGGATTTATTATTTTAGAAGTTTGTTTTGGACCACATTTCTCTCCCTGAAAAGCACTTTGGGAGACATAAAGTGAACAGCAATTACTTCCCATGAAAATTCCTTGAGGACTCCTGTGCTACTACACTGGGGCCCTTCTGCAGCATCATAACCTGACTTGGAAAGGCCTGGCCTGCTTTGAGGAGTCTGAGTTTTAAACGAAAAGAGAACTTTGGCACAGCTTTGGAGCTCTGCACCTGACAGACTTCTGGCTTTCCTGTGAGGAATCTGGCTGCTGCAGTCCCCAGTACCGCCCCTCTGGAGTCCACTTAGGTGCACACGGTCTGGGCCAGCAAGGGGGACAATGGAGCCTGGTGGCTGGGAGCACAGAAAATTTGCTAGCTTGAACGTGTGGTTATCCTTGTACTGCAAAATACAGGACAGATAATGGTGGCTGGGAGGGGGGGGGATGAGGAAGATGTTTTGATTGTTGGAATGAGGGCTTCTTGGGTAAAGGTCCCTGACCAAATCTAGTTCAGGGTGAGCCCGTCTTTTTCAGCCCAACTGCTTGCAATACTCCTGTAGACAGTCCTTGCAAACAGCATTTCAGCATCCATTGTCTCCATTGGAAAACTGTGGATCCCTCACCCTAACTGCACAAAACAGGCGAACCACTTTTCAGACAAAAGCAGTCCTGGAGCTACCTGCCTTCAGAGATGTGATCTGCCAGTATTTCTTAGGGTTTTGGGTTTGCGGGTGAGGGGCTGGCACCTGCTCCGTTAGGGCAGGAGCAGGGCAAAGCAGGCTTGTAGGGATGTGAGGCTGCACGGCTACTTCCTGGGCTGCGTATGAGCTCAAGTATACGTGCTGTATGGGTTAAGGTGCGGGTCTTGAACGCTTGTCCATTCTTGTCACGGGTGACTGTGAGCTGGTGCACACATGCACTGTGGGGCAGGGAACACACGTGAATGTGTGTGTGTGGTGGACTCTGATCAAAACCTTGAATTTGGTGCCTAATTATAAGAATGTGTTTCTGCGTGTTCCAGAGTTTCAGGGCGCAAGTCTGTTGAGGCGCTGTGTGTTGGAGGTCAATCGCTGGGCCCTCTATTCCTGCGGATGGAGGTGCCGGATTGTGTTCGTCCACGTTCAAATGTGTGTCCGTGGGGGTGTCGGTCGGGGGCCCGGGTGTTCCGCGTGACGGCGCCCGCCCGCTCCGCCCTCCGCTGCAGGTGGGCCGGCCTGAGCGTGGCCGCAGCGCTCGCAGCTCTTGGCTCGCGGCCGCGTCGGGTTCGCAGGGCTGGGCTGGGGCTGCGGGGCGGCGCCGGGACAGGAAGCGGAAAGCAGCAGTGCAGCGGCGGCGGCGGCGGGGCTCTGCCTCTACAGGAGCCCAGCGCAGGCCGCACAGCCGGGGACCCCGGGAGCCGAGACCACGGGCCGCGGAGCCCGCCGGCCGGCGCGGAGGTGAGTCCCGCAGGAGGCGGGGCGGCGCGGCGCGGGGCGGCCCCGCCGACCCCCGGTGGGAGACGGCCGGGACCCCGCGTGTCCCAGCGCGCTCCTCCTGCACTCGCTCCGCGGGACCCAGCGCGGATCGCGGGCCTCCCGCCTCTGCCCCGGGCTCCTCCCGGCCGCGCCCGGGTCGCGCTCGCCGGGACCCTTCTTCTCCGGTGCCGCATGGGGCGCCCTCCGGCCCCGCCCTGCGCGCTGGGCACACCCAGTCTCTCGGTCTCGGGGAGCCCTGCCCGTACGTCGGACGCCCCTTCTCTCCGGGCTGGCCTTGGAGTGCGCCCCTTGGGCGCGGCGGGCGGTAACCAGGGAGCGGCCGAGCGTTGGTGGAGGCTGGAGCGGCCGGTCGGCGGTGCGGGCGGCGGCCGGGCCACCCGCGCTCCTCGGGAGCCGCGCGCGCACCGCTCTTCCCACCCGGCCGCCGCGCTCCAGGGGTGCTCGCCGGCGCGCGAGATCCCGAGGCCCGTGGCCAGACGCCAAGACCGAGCTGGCCTGTGCTTCTCACTGCGCTTTCAAAGTTCTGGACGCCTGGGGGGCGCGTCCGTTTGGGCATCCTAGAGCGCAACAGGCAGGTAGGAGTTTACTTTCAAAAGCCCCCGGGGCGGAGCAGAGAGGCGTGTCCCCAGTCTCCGCCCGGAGGGTCCTTGCTGTGGAAGTCGCCCCGCGCGGGGCAGCCCTCGCCACCGGCGGGACCTCATTTCCTTTAGCAACCTTTGAACTGCCCCCAAGCAACGCGCCCAGAGAAGTGTGAAGCTTTATAAAAAATTTAAACGCGTCGGTGGTGGAGGCAAGAGTGGGGCGGAGCCGCGGCCTGGCGGCTCTGGGATGAGCCGGTGAGACTTGGAGAGGAGAAATTTGCCTCTCAGTTTTCACGTCTCCAGGCCAGACTTGATGCCCACGCCGCGCAAGTGAGCACGTCTCGTTGATCTTGGGAAAGTGTTAGGACGGTTTATTATGATCATGTGACTGGCACACGCGTTCTGTTTAAACTCTTTTGAGTGGGCTGTGGTTAGAAATGCGGGTATTCTTGAAGACTTATTCCAAAAGCTAGCAAGCTGTAAAGTATCTGGCATTTTCCCTGACATGTTTATAAATTTTACAAGGTTGCCGAAAAATATTATAACTTGTGTCACCAATCAACAATGCTAATTAGCATTCTCCTTCTAGTGGGTGGGATATTTGATTACACAGCTCCTAGGCTTTTTAAGTGAGATGGCAGAAACTGGCTGAATCCAGGGAGACATAATTAGCCATTTTATGTAACCACTAATTAGAGTTTGTAGAGTGGAATTAAATCAATGTGATATAGTTGGGGCTTGATTTGTAGGAGGAAATTTTTATTCACTTCACTTATCCATAAGCTCGTAGCATTACCATATGTTGGCCACTCTGATAGGGTGGATGAAAAAACCCCGTGTGACATTTTCACTCTTACAGTGTTGGCAGTGTGACTTTGCTGCAACTTAATTTGCAAGTAAAATGAGAAGAATTTTGAGAGTAGCATATTTATAAGGACTGGGTGCCACATGGCATGGTTTTGATTCTTTGATATATTGAGCAATAGGGTTGAAACCATAAAGGAAAGTTAAAAGTGTCCTCACCCAGGGACAATTCCATGTCGTCCTTGTCTGTGATGAATTGTTAAGTGTTGAGGGAGAGAAGTATTCTCTCCTTTGTCTCGCTGATACACACAGAAGCACACAACCAGCCTTTGACCCTTGATTTCCGCTGCTGTTTGGGCCCCTGTCACATTGGATTTAAATTGGTGACCTCCAGCTTTGGGCCGTGGGCTCCTTCACAGCTCGAAGTTTTTCAGATTTCAGATCATTGCTTTCTTTTGAACTCCTCCCAGTGTTTAGCACACTGAGGCTGTGGGTAGGAGTTGAAATTGCAGAATTCGTTGTGAGGTTCCCTGTGGCTTGGAACAATTATGTGATGTATGTGACGACCCTCCTCTGTCAATAAATGATTCTGGTAATCACCACATTGCTGTAAATTTTCTATAATGAAGAGAGATTTAATAATTAGACTCAAAATTCAGGTCCTGTGGAGCATTACGAGACCAGCGATCCTGGCTTCCTGAACTATGCCATGATATTAATATTTTATTTACTGTGAAGGCTGGTTGTGGGGGTTAAGAGAGTCGCTGTGAGATGATTTAGTCTGACGCACAGTACGCATGTGATCACGTAGGCCGTTAGACTGGTACTGCTGTCTTCTCTCTGAAACGTGAAAGACGCTGTGCCCAGGGGTCTAGGTGTATGTGGCAGGTGATTTGGGCGTGTGCACTGCAGTCTCCCTAAGTCGGACAAAATGAGGTGGCTCACAGCTGGGCGCTGCCTCTGCCAGAGGCTTGGGCTGACTGAAGGAAAGGCGCCTGCATGCTGTGATCCAGGCCCTGTCTACCCGGGTCCTTTTAAGGGCCATTTTTTAGACAGCACTTGTTGGGCCTGTGGGGTTCACTGAGAGGGTAGCGTTCATGAAACCTATCATCCTGAAGTTTAAAAATCAGCAGGGTCCGAGGGATTGGCTTGACAACAGATAATCCACATTAGTGGATTCATTCATAACTCTGTGGAAATCTGTATCCAGCTGCTGGAAATGTTTTTTTTTTTTTTTTTTTTTAGATGTAATTAATGATTCGAACCAAGAGAAGTTATTCTGGGAAGGTTAGGGGAAATCAGTGGCAAGAAAGGTAAGATGAGGTTGACATTTTCTTTCCTTGTGGAGAGCAGCCCGTAATCACTGATTTGTCAGAGCTCTGGCGCTGTGAGAAGATCCTTGGGTCTGTCACCAGTGCCACCAGGCCTGCTGCTCCTTGCATCGCTGGCCTGGGTGGTGCTTTCTGGTTACAGACCACAAGTCTGGTGAGATGTTTGTAGGCCTTGTTACCCTTCCCTGAAGCCTTCCTCTCACCCGTTAACCTCCAGATAAACTCACACAGTGTTCTCAACACTCTCTGAAATTCATTTCCAAACTAAGGAATGATCAACACAGGCCTACACAGGCTGACTGGGAATGGGTTTTTCAGTTAATGAAAGCTGTTACAAATGGACCCAAGCAATACGCACATGAAATGTCATTTATATGTAAGTCATTTCTTCCTAATTGAAGGCCTTTCACTTTACTGAGTTACCACAGTAATGGTGGACAGTTGTGAGCGCTTACTGACCATGTGGTAGACAGTGTTCTAAATTATTTTTATCGATTACGTTATTTAATACCCACCACAGTCTTAAAAGATAGTAAAATGTAACTGTTACTACAGTAGGGAAACTGAGGTACAGAGAATGAACTAACTTGCTGTGGGGTCACATAGCTAATTTAGTGATGTCTAAGTCCAGGTGCTCCTCCTCACGAGGAGAAAAGTAGACTCTAAGCAAATCATTTATATTGTCACTTTTCTCTTGAGTGCCGTATAGCCAAAAGAGAGTACTTGGAGAAGAAACTTACCTTCAGATATAAATAAGAATTCATGGAGTTTCCCCTGCAGAATTCTCTGTATAGTAAACATCAGGTAGAGCCAAGAACACAGTGTATGTAGATGCAGTTGGAAGAAAAGGAGTGGCTCTTCTGATGTAGTGTGTCCCTGCACCAGGCATAGTAACTTCCTCTCTTCCCAGCCGAGCCCCCTTAATGACTTAATGGCTGTAGGCAGAGCTGTTGATGTTTTTATAATTTCCTTTTGGTGACAATTAGCTTAGGTCTACCACTGTCATTACCATAACCTATTATTTCCCTCATGTGATTTTCTGAGCCCTGTTTTTCTTTTAAGTAGGAGTCAAGTGTATTTTATATGCATGAACATGACTTGAGGGAGGATTCTGACACTGCTGACCTTCGTTTTGCCCTCATTAAGCCATGGTAAAGGAGATTCTTTACAGTGATTTTGCCTGGGAATTCCAGATCTCAAGACACTGTCACTTAGAGGTGCCCGGTGCACCCAGCTCAGCAGCGTTCCCCGAGCCAGTTATGTAGTGTGATTCGCTCAGCGCAGCCCCTGCTGGTGCATCACGCTAGCCCCTTGCCTACATCTCTGCAGGAGTGGGTGATGGGAAAGTCAGGATGCTCTGGGGCAGGATGAAAGGAGGCTGCTGCACACCTGTAGTATGAACTTCTGCTTAGTGGGCAGCTGCATGAGCCAGGCGGCTTCACTCTCATGTATTGCTGCGAGGTTCCTTCCGTGGGAAATGTGTGCTGCGCTGTCCCAAGCCTTGCTGCCACATGTTCATTCAGCACATTTAGGCAGTGCCAGCTGCTGCAGGGAGCTGGAGAAACAGGAATGCAAGGGTCCGCTGCCCCCATGGAGCCTGCTGAGTGTTATAGGAACGGACATTAGCCAGATTCAGTAAATATGTAACTGAAAATGGAGAAAGGAAGAGTCCTGCGTGTTAGGAAGGACCTGATGCAGATCAGAAAAGCCTCTTGGAAGAGCCAGGACTGTATTTAATTAAAAAATATTGGGCAAATTTCTGTGCCCAGAGGCTGTAGAGACCCAGATAGTTTAGAGGAATGGGAGTTGAGTCAGGACAGTGCAGATCAGAGGGAAGATCGCGTTGTAGCCCGTGCTCAGAGGGACACCATGGAAGGGTTTTGAGCAGAGCAGTATCTGCATTGTAATTTAAAGGTGTCTTTCTTTGCTGGGTCAAACAATATGGATCATGTCAGAGACCAGAATGGTAGAGACAGTTGCAGGTTCTGGGCTCCATGTCTTCCCCTTTGTGTGACCCCAGCCCATTCAGGCCGTGCAGCAGCCCAGCCCATCAGCCTACTGCCCAGGGAAGCAGATTCCTTTCCATAGTTTGTTATGTCTCTGGTGAGGCGTCTCTTCTGGCCCTGTTTCGAGCTCTGTTAATTCCTGGTGCACACGAGATCAGATCAGAGGGAAGATCTGTCTGATCTTCTGCTCTTCCCTCTGATCTGATCTCATGTGCACCAGGAAGAGAGCTGTCTCATGAGCACTTACAGTCCCTGCAGCGACGAGCATCAGGACGCACTTCTCTGCTGCCTCCGGAGGAGTGCTGGCGCTCGAATCCTCTTAAAATGAGTTCTCAGTGTCTGAGTTCGCTTCCTGTTGCTTCTGCTTAATCTTTACTGAGATCTTAGCTAGGATAAGTGTCAATAAGCATGGTACAAATTGTATGATCTGGAAGGGCTGGGCTCTGGCTCTGTGTAGCCTGGGGTCCTTGAAGAGACACGGAGGCTTTACAGCAGGCTCAGCCTCCGCTGCTGCAGGCTGGCAACGTGGTGGAGGTGCTGTTTTCTGGGAATAGGTGCAGCTCCATGCTGTTTGCATGTGTGGGATGAAGCAGAGAGGGTACTGAAGATGGTACAGGATTAGACTCATGGCACAGAGAGGTGGGCAAGGAAATTGTGGCAGAAGACATGGGCCGGCCTAGGCCAGAAGGCGGGACCGCAGCTGCAGAGGGTGGTGATCCTCCCAAGTGGAGCGAGACAAGTCCTCCCCAGCAGCAGGTGTGTGTCGGTGCTGTATTCTTCGGTAAGCATTTGCTGGTACCTATCCTGCTCACGAGTCTTGGGGCTAGGAAGCTGTAGCTGCTGCCTCCCAGGAGTGTTTGCTGTTGTGAATCCACCTGTAGGGAAGAATGGGGCGTGCTTTAAGTGCTGAGGGATAGCGCATGATGTGGGGAAAAAGGAAAGCATAAACAGGTGGCGACCACAGAGCCCTGGGAGGACAGGCGGGCAGTGTGCCCCTGTCATGGTCATGCTTGTCACATTGCTGAGCATGGTCCTCTCACGTTGCTCAAATGCAGATATGAATGAAACAGTGGGGTAAGAAGGGCTTGGAGGGTGACAAGGGTGTCTATCAATCACCTCTGGACCTGGCTCTCCCTGACCAATTTATGATGTTTCATTGGAGAGTTAAGGATGGAGGACTTGGTGACAACAGAGAGGGTGACATCATGCACTGATATCCATTAGATGAGTGCAAGTAGGAGTTTGGGGAGAGAAACTAGGCAGCGGTGGTTCTTAGAGTTAGGAAAATCTTTTGTCTACAGGATACCCGGGATCCATCCTTCCTTGACTTAATGAATAGCCAAGTTTTAATGAGGATGAGGGCTGATGGCCATTGGCAAAAGGGGAAGCGAATGGAATTAGGTTGTATGTGCTGGAGACATTGCGTTTAACTCAGCACCCCCTTAGGAAGAAAATACTAGATGCCCTTATTTTACTGGGGTGCGAGGTTGTGGTGAGATCTACAACAGAAGCTTAGACAAAAAGATCTGCTGCATGGTGTCACCACTAGGAAGTGAAAAGAAAGGATCAGCTGTGCTGTCTGCCTCTGAGTCATGTCTCACCATTTAGTGACAAATAGCAAGCGTTGGGGATGGAACAGGGATTTAGGAGTTATGGGTTGGGAGGCACAAACAGATCCAGGGGTTATGGAGGGTCAATTGTGGATCTAGTAAAGGAAGGCCAGTTTTCTCGGGGAAGGAGCTGAACATTGGAACTTACAGGTCAACAGAGAGCAGGGACAGGCGCTCACAGGGGCGACTCGTAGTTCCCACTGGCTGCACCTCTTGGCTGTGCTTTCCAACGCTGTTGCCTGCCAGGTCTGAAGCCAGTGCAAAAAGCAGCAATGCCCAGAGCAGAGAAGAGGTGAGACTGAAAGGCGCTGAAAGCGCGTTGAAATTGCTGGTGGAAATGCCGGGAGACAGAGCACGGCAAGAAAAGGCCAGCCAACCCGCAAGTCTTTCTGGAACGCGGAGGTCAGTCCAGGAGCAAAATAACATTTTAAAAAATGCCTGCCTGCATGTTTGGCATTTAATCTTTATAGTCACCTCCTCAGTATAGGATGTCTTATTGCCTTTTCATAGAGTAGGAAACCTGAGGTCAAATCAAGACCTGACTGCCTTGCTCACATACACAGCTGGGCAGGAGGTGGTGGCGTGCACGACCAGCCTGGTTAGGGTGGCCTTAGGGTAGCCGGCAGCTTAGGCGGGCCCACGGTGAGCCTGGTGCTCACTGCCCTGCTGCTTTCCTAGCTTTTCGACCTATAAGAGAAGAAGAACATGGAGTCTTGGAGTAGGGATGGCCACCCACTGTCCTTATGCAGTGCATAAGGGACAACGTGTTGAGCCCGTGGTGGGCACTGTCATTCTGCTTTAGCTCACGTGGTCACTGTCGCGGTCCTGACCTTCCCAGTTTGCAAGGGCAGGTTCATTGAGGTTTAATCAGAGCTCAGGAGCTAGGAGTCTGGGGTTGGAGCCCCACTCAAGATTCTGTGTCTGCTGGTATCTTTGTATCCACCCTGTGGGGCTGGCAGCTGGTTTAACGAATGAGGAAACGTAGGCCCAAGAGGCCAGGGGTGTATCTCAGGTTGTGAGACCCAGTTGCTGAGCCAGAGCGAAAGCCCAGGCTTCTTCATTGCTGGCCCTAGGCTCCGGCGTGGGCTAAGGGAGGCTACCTGTAGGCAGCCACGGTGGCCCTGAACGAATGGCGCTTTGAAGCTGAAGCTCTGGGGCCGGCTGTGTTGGTGTGCGGTTCCCCAGCCGGCCTGACTCTCTGCAGACTTGGTGTGTCCTGGGGTCTGGGAGCCTGGGCCTCCTCACCCTGGGGCAGGGCTGAGGCATTTGCAGGCCTTTGTGCTTTCTTCACACTTATCTCCCGGGTGTGTTTGCAATTCAGCTTCTGGGGAGAAGGAACCCGCCTGGGCGGAGACCTACTGGGGTGAGGGGTGCAAGGAGACACAGAGCTTCAGATCTGTTTTCTAGAAGTAAAGGGCTAGCGTGGGGAGGCGGGGCCCAGGAATGTACTTGGAAATGTTTCCAGTTTAGTTTTATTGCAAAGCAGTATCTAATGAAAGTGTGGGAAAGGACCCAAGAACCTCGCAACTAATAAATCACCTGCTTTCATTGTCGATGTCCCGTCTGAGCCCTTGCCCTTCCAGAAGTCATTTGATATGAATGTAGGGGTAAAGTCAGTGTGTATCTGCAATCAGCTTTAAATTCATCCTACCCTAAATATCTGTGCGTTCTAATTATTGTTTTATATAGATACGTGATTTTTCTCTGGATGGATGAGCCATACTTTCCCTACCCACCCCTTTGTTTCAGGAGCACTGATATCGTTTGTAGGTTTCATCATTATTATTATTGATGGTTGGGCAATAATTTTCTTGAAACTGTACTTCTCTAAGACAAATTCTTAGGGCTTTGGATTCTTGGGTTAAAAGTGCTAGAGTATTCTTTTTTACTTTTTGATAATGGTCAAATTCCTTAGAACGCCTTCCCTGGGTATTGTTTTTATAACCAGCAGACTGACAGGGAGGACACCCAGGGGGCCCAGCACTCTGTGCTGGGGTTGCTGGTGCAGAAGCCACTGCCTGAGGCCAGAGCTGACGAGGTCAGAGCTTAGGAATGGACGGGAGCCCAGCTCTCTCCCACCGCTTCTCTTCTTCCTGCTGTGTCTAGCGCCCCGCCTGTCACCCCATGCCTGGGAAGCCTGTTCCTGCCTGAGTTGAGCATTTACTGATCAGTGTTTCTTCCAAGTCCCCTAGTTCCATAATAAAGACCCCCCCCCAGAGGAGGAGGCTGCTTAGCAGAGGCAGCTGCTGTCTGCCCTGGTTAGACTGGCTTTGGAGATTGAGCTCTGTTTTTTCCCTTTTCCCCAGAATTGTTCCTGTTGATGAGTAGGTCCTCTTCTGATTCGGACTCCTTGAGGCTTTAGAAGCTCCTAGGTGAAACTGTCTACCTCCAGGGAAAAACAGCGCCTGCTCCTTCAAGACGCAGCCCTCCATTGCTATGGATACCGAATCCACATACTCTGGATATTCATACTATTCAAGCCATTCAAAAAAATCTCACAGACAAGGGTATGTAAGCCATTGATTGTTCTGCTTTGCATTCGGGGAATCTGCAGGTTGGCGGGCTTTCAAGGCTCAGGCCTCTCGCAGAGCTGTTGATGCTGGCAGTTCCGCCCACGGTGCCTGGGAGACCGGAGCTCTGAGAGCCAGCGGCCTGCTGGAGTTTGGAGTAACTACACTCTCGATTTACATTTTATAGCCACCATTACAGTTGATGACCTTAATTCCTCACAATTAGTTTTAAATTAAAGTTTTCCCCCCAGCAGAGGAAATGTTGTTCGTTTCTAAGTGCTCTTCCGATGTCGTTTCTCCCAAAGCTGGACCAGTAAGGTACAGGAGGGGTAGAAAGCAAGTATTCACTCGCAGCTTTTCAGCAAAGCTGCTGACTCATTGTCCGTTAGGCATGCGCCATGAGCTTTGTGCACAGCCGGTGGGATTGGCCCGGCACTTGTCTTCTCTGGTCTTCCAAGTGAACAGCCTGGGTTTTAAAAGCACTGCCTGGGGCTGGCAAGATGGCTCAGTGGTCTAAAGCACCTACTTGGAACAAGCTTGGCAAAGCA